>MJUU01007332.1:1351-22146 GCA_002080025.1 Modiolus philippinarum | reverse complement strand
TTTTTTTTTTGCGTTTTGCGATTTTTCTAGATGTACGTTTTCTAACTGAACAATTATAAATGATTTCCTGTAAACACCAAATCAATCAAACTTTAGCACAAAACAGCATAATAACATCAATTATTTCTGGTAGTAGACTTCACATAAAACCTTATACGTTCAATATAATGACATTTCATTACAACATACCACAATATCACATAACGTATAATGCAAAAGGAGACCATTTATATAATCAGAATTGTATTATTACCTTTGTTGCCATTTTTCACTTTGATAATACGTTGATCAATAATGTAATTAGCTACGCTTCCTTATCAATATCATATTTCTTTCTTTTGATATCTCAGCTTTTCTCTCTGTTAACCCTTTCGGTGCCGAGCGACATATTTGTCGCATGAGGGTTGCCTGCCAAAACGACACACTTGCCACAAAATTGCACTGCGTATTTCAAAATTACTGGAAGAAACTGCAGGTAAAGAGCTATTTTCGGCATTTAAATATGAAAATGAATGAATCCCATAAATTTTAAAACATGTTCCGTTAAATTCTAAAAGTTATATAAATTTTGGTATATCATTGTATGATTATTTGCATTTTATTGACTCTCTCATTCGTTCTATTTGACTTTGTCTTTCATGGCTTTCAATTCAGTAGAAATCTTACCACGATTAAAATATCAAATATAACAAGCAACTTGCGTTCAACATGGTTTAGTTTACTTGAATCCGTCAAAAAATAACTTCAGGGTAGTTTTTTTTTACAGGTAAATGGCGCGACGTCGGATATATCTGGCAGTGGCAACGTCATAATTTGACAAACAAATTGTCGACGACAACGACGTTTGAAATTTGAATCTGGCACCGAAAGGGTTAAGGTTTGTAAAGCTATAGGTACTGATACAGATTTAACCCGCTTGCTGTTGCTAATGATGGTTCCAAGTCCAACTATTCCGAGTTCCTATTGTTATTTATGTTGTCTCTAATCTGTTAATGTTCTTTTTAGTGCAGTTCCTTGTGGATTGTGGCTTGTGATTGTAACTATCGGCCATTGTAGGTGTTTACTGATATTCTTGAGTATGTAATATTTAGACATATCCTGACTTACTGTGTTAGAAACTGGTCTGTGGCAAGTGGCGTTCTGTGTTTACCATAGTCTGGCTTTGTTCTCATTATTTGCTCTATAACATTGCTTGAGGGACTGTCGTAACGTAAATGGAACTTAGATTTGTCTTCAAAGATAACACTCATCTGAAAACAGATTATAAATGTTTTAAATTGATTCCTTACTTGACGTGTTAATTAAAACCAATTCTCTAATGATACGTCAAGTTCAAATCGGTTTTGAACCGTTAGATAAATTTTCATATTCAACGTACGTTGAATAAAGCCCCGGGCTATTTCCCGCCAAATCTACTCTGAATACAATTCTCAGTGTTTATCGTTTATCATTATAGAAAAAGATTACACCACTTTATCTTGATTATAACCATATTTTAACCACTCTCGATAGTTAAATTTAAACATTTTAAAATGCTCGGCAAGCCTCACAAAATTTAACTATCTCTAGTGGATAAAATATGGTATCGAACGGGATCTTGTTTTGTAATCTATATTTTTATAAGATTACTTGTGCAAACATTAACTGTACAGACAAGCTTCATAAAAAAAAAAAACTCGTATCAATACTCATTTTATTGTGACTGTGTCTGTCTGATTTGTTTCCTCTTTTTGTCGTTCTCGCTGTTTCCGTTCGTTTAAATACAGTGTGATGTTTGGTGGTATAATTTTTATGACTTTTCATCTTGACCAGAATGTAGGTGTAGATTATACCTATTACTGAATACTAAATAATGCCGACTCTATAGCTACTATAGAATGGCATTTGAAGTTCCAACGACCCACCATATTACGTAATGAGGTACATTTTGTACTCGCGCCATTCTTTGTACTGAAAAGAGAAATGTTTAAATAAAGAAATGGTTGGTCAACTGGTTGTTAGCGCACCAAAAATAAAACTCCCTTTCTATTGCGGTAGTTAAACTGCAATTGCTATGAAAAGTCATGGACACTCAAAAGAAACAACCGCCCAAGTATTCAGTTTAAAAATGAATATGAATCACAGTTCAGACAAAAACTTCATTTTTTTTCAACGGAGTCTGATGTCTATTGTAAACTTTTTGAATAATATTTTATACGAGAAGTAATTTTATGAAGCCTTGAATAATAAGGCGATCACGATTGCAAAAAGTGATCAACATTTTTTTTCAAAGCATCTGGCACCACAAAATCAACGTCCGTGGTCTTCTGGAGTGCTTGAAGCACTTTAGACTACTAAATGGATGTTGCCGTATAGGTATGGGTTCGAATCTGGATCACCATTATGTTTTTTCGATGTCAATAGCTATATAGTCTAGTAACAAAATACCGAAGTTACTGTTAATTTGTTTTCTGCATATGCGAATTTCGGCAACTTATGTCTCATCAGTGTAGATCAAGCCAAAACATTTAGAAGTCAAGTAACCGAAAAACGTGTAAAAGCTGATGGAGAACAAATAACCAAAGTTATCTTAATAAAAAAGCCAAATTTCAGCTAAGGACAGAGCTATGCATGAGGGAGATACTCCCTATTTTAAAACAAAATTTTGTATGAAATTTAGAACAAAACTTAAATAGTTTTATTTGTTTAAATTTTGTATAAATTGCAAGTTTTAATGAAATCAGTTTTCTAGTCAGCACCGAGGTTCTGACTTTTGGGTTGGTGAATACCTCGGGTACTTACAGTCCACCGGCAGAGGCATCGGCCCAGTGGTAATAAATAACAAAATACCAACGGTAGTTACTGTTAATTTGTTTTCTGCATACGCACATTTCGACAACTTATGTCTCATCATCTTAAAAAGATCTTGCCGTTCGGAAATATACTTTCCTATCTTTGCACCTTAACAGACATATATTATCCTTCACATATCAAGAGCTGCATGCAAAAATATTATACAATTATGGCCCGCTGTTAAGGGAAACATCCAGATTTGTCAACCCGAGGAGGGAGTTGTTTCCCGAGGGCTCTGCCCGAGGGAAACCACCCCTCCAAGGGTTGACAAATCTGGATGTTTCACGTCAATAGAGGGTCATAATTGTTTTATTATATTTTAAACAGGTTCATTAATTCCAAATCAGGAGGTCGTATTATTATCTTAATCTCATAAAGAAGACAGTGCTTTTTAGAATCTAAAGTGTTGTCTCTCTCTTTGACGTCATTTCCAGGTTGTTCAGCGGGAAACAATAGGGTTGTTCCCGCAGTGATGTCATATCGAGGTTGTTTGCTTAAACATCCGAGTTATTTTGAAGTCACATGATTGCTTTCATCCAAATAAATCTTCTCTTACTTAGTAAAATATAATAATATCTGTTACCCTTCTAATACATCAAATGACTAAGGTTAAAGTGAGTTCATTTTACACAATATTTAATTATGTACATGTAGTTACATGTTCTACACATGCTGGATCCATATGATCTATATAGTCATGCCGATACAAATCGCTACTGCTGGCACTTCCACATTTGGTGTACTTCAAATTCCACAAATCAAATACGTTGAATCCAACTTCTTTTTTCATTTTTAGAACAGTATGGGTCGACGCTGAAAAATAATGAATTGATTAGTTAATATTTCTCTCGTTTTTTATGTGAAAAGGAAAGGAAAAGGGGTAAATGTCAAGGAGACAAGAGTAGTTTTAGAGTCATAGAGTAGTTTTAGAATAGGTCTGTTAGTCTGGTCATGTGTAACCGAGACCAAAGCAGTGGATTAAACTCGTTGCAGAACAAGTTACGCAACTCGATTAGTCCTTCTGTGTTATTCGGTACTCATGACAGTTTTATTGTTATTCATGAAGGTTGATTAGTTATACTATAATTGCTATGGTAAATATTAGAGCAAGAATTTATTGTTTGAAAGTCATCTTTAATTAAAGACATTTCATGTCGGTCTCAGTTGACAGAAATACGATGATGACTGGCTTGCAATAAGGTCTGTAAGTTTCTTTTAATTTTAGAACTTCCAGGATCACAAATTGTACCCGGAAGTTACATTTTAAACAAAGATATATGACGTTTCAAACAAAAATTAGATCGGCATAATCCTCAGACGTCATGTTTTGGCGGGAAGCGTTCTCTGATTGCCTTTTTATATTGGATTCTCGTGAGTCACATGACGAGACTTACAGACCCTATAAGAGATTCTATATACACTGTTTTTTTTTCATATTAATGATGCTCTCTGGTCAAGATTTGTTATTTTTGTCAAATTTTAGGAATTTTTTGTTTAATCTTTTTAAATACATTTTAATCTTTGCGCTTAAATTTTTTCCCGTAATTTAGCTTTATGCATTAAAAACAAAATCTTACAAAATTTCATTAAATTCTATTTATTTTTTTTCACTTATTATCATTTAAAGAACATTGCTGATATTAAACCTATAAAAAGATTCAAAGAAGTTCAGATTCCTGCCAAATTTTTACCAAAACGAGATACGAAACCCCTTAGCTGTTTTCACTTCAGTTGGTTCTTTTTCAATTAATAAATAAAATTGTATGAAAGCCCATTTATTTTCAAATTTGGCAGCGAACATCCTTTTAGTTTCTGAGAATACTTTGAAACAATTCAGAAGCTTTCTTTTACGCAGTATGTTGTTTTACTAACTACATGTCGTCTTTCGTCATTAAGCCATAAAGCGGAAAACACATTTTAAACTAAATTGTATTTTCTTTTAAGCATTAGACACAAGTTTAACAAGATTATTGGTTTAAGTCGACATGAAAGATCATTGAACGACAATATACATTAACGTTTATGATTATAGCCCCACGAGTCCAAATAAATCGGGACATCAGCCGTAGTATCATTTGTTTTTAAACTAAATGATTATGGAGTAAAAACAAAAAATAGCATATATTGATTTAAAAAATACCACGTCTTCGATAACAGCCATTTCCAACATTTATAAAATACTTTATTATATATACTGCATATGACACCAATTAATTTTATAATAGAAGAAATTTGTTGCACAAATTCACAGTACAGATCATATTAATTAGTTCAATGGATTTGTTTCCATTATTGAAACTAATCCTATTATGAACTGCCAATGTCACTCACTAAAAGCAACATTCGAGTGGGATGTAACACAAAAAAATTCACAAAGGGGACCACCAAAAGAATATTATGATCAATTTGGTTAGCGTTGTTCGAGTCGTTCAAGAGGAGAATATCTTTAAACGCATTCCCGGTAGGTTCCTATGTTATCCGCTGGCAGCCATCTGGAATTACGTATGGACAAAATATACACATACTTTGAGAGGTACATTTCTATACCCAAAGAATTCTAAGATATTTGATTGCATTCTCAGTAGCCCTATGTTTACCTGTAGGTCGAAAATTTTCAATGAGATACGACGCTGAAAATCGCAGACTTTTAAGGGGACAACTTAACGTCTATTATTTTCAAACTGATTAAAATCGTTCAAGTGGTTACAAAGGAGAAGATCTTCGAATGCATTTTCCATTTAGGTTATACGTTGAACTATGTTTATCTTCTGTCGGCCATCTTTGATAAGGAAAAAAACATAAAAATTGCAAACTTTGAAGTTGGAACACTAAAGGACTGTTATATTAAAATTGAATCCAAATTGTTCGAGCCGTCTCAGGGCAACAGGTTCCAATGTTCTCGGTGGCGACCATCTTGGATTAGATGTTAACCTGTCGGGGAAAAAAACTGTAGTCGTAGATAACCTGGACACTTTAGCAATTTAAACTTTACGCTTTTCTCAAAAAATTTTGTGATAAAGAAGTAAAAACAAGTAAAAATCGTGAAAATGCAAAGAAAAAGGGACAATAACTGTTATATGGGTCGTCCAATTTTCTACAAAATTGCTGGATATGTATATTTTACTATGCTGACGCTTTTTGTAATGAACACTTTACATCTATCATCTATCATTTTCAATACAATAAACGAAAAGTAACAAAAAAAAAATAATATTTCCCAATTTTCATGCAATAACTTTTTTAGTGTATAGCAAAGCTACATATTCTATTAATGAAGGGATATTTGTTGTCAATGACGTCATGAATACACAAGTGCAGTATGGAAATTTATTGCACGCTAACTTTTGGTTAGTTTCGTAGGGTAATATGTTGATATACCATAATATACAATTACTGACTTGTAAGTCGCCACCTTGATTAATCAACCCTATAAAAAGTAATATTCTCTATTGATGGTAAAATTAATAAGTCATTTAAAACCATTCATTGAATTAAAAAAAAAACGTATCCACATTTTGAAAATGATATTCACCTGTTAAAAATGATATTCAAAGCCGCCGAAAAGCGCGGGTTGTTATATTCCCTCGAGGAAATCCTATAATTATCAACCAAACGATAAAAATTCATTTTGTTCCTCCATCACAACATATGTAAGATATTGACTGACGGTTGAGATTAACAGCCCCCTGTGCCCAAAAAATCAAGAGTTGCATCACTAACGGAAGAAAATCTTCAAAAAATTCTGAATGATAAAGATTCCGTAAATACGAATAAAGCTACCGATCGTTCAGTTAAACTTTTTAGAAAATATCCCCAAGAAAAGGGTACATTGACATTTACCCTATTTCCTTCCTTTTTCATATTTATGACTTGTCGATTTTTCTGCAGCATCCAAAAAATTTAAACAAGGTGGTGGAAATGTGGAGTTACGTTACGTATTCATTAATCGTGACGAAATAACCAAAACCACCAGAAAGACACAAACACAGCAATTGGTAAAATGTTTGAAGTCAAAGGTACGTACCGTTGTAGCAAGCTCTTTTTGAGTGGTCCGTAGGTGATCTGCTACAAGGCTAAATTCCCCGCCCTTTCGATTTCACCCAACTTTTCCAGTGGCAGTCAGAATTTCCCGTCCCATGACCCTTTCCATACCCGAAAGTGATTATTTATTAACAAACTTGTTCTCGTCTTGATATAACTGAAATATTGCTCAGTAGAAGTTAAACAATATTCAATCAATTAATCAATCAATCAAAGGTACGTAAAATTAAAATATTTTGGTTTCATGAGCAGATCCTGGGATGTTCCCTTGACACCTAGATGTAAAGTGTTTAATTCTGATTTTATACTATTTGTTTCAGTGCAGTACTGTGGTATGTGTTCATTTACATATGAGAGCCAACGATATATATATGAAATCAATTTGAAATTTGTGAAAAAAAGTGCCAAAATAGGACCCTAATCATGATTATGCAGGGGTATATAAAGAAAATAAAGGAGACATTGAAAACAAAATAAAAACTGAAAAAGAGATTGAAATAAATCACATGACGAAAAATTCTATTTGACATTGTACTGCTGTCATAAGACATGTAAAACTGTAGAAAAATGTATATGGACATTGCACTACTGTCATATATTAAATTGAAATATAATATTGATTTAATTTCCAATTTATGATTATCAATTTTTGTTGATAAAATTGTTCCTTCGGTAATCTACTGCCGGTGTTATGTGTCTTGTTCAAAGTTTTTTTTTTTTTTTTTTTTTTTTTGAATACAAAGAAAGACTAAATCAAAAAATTTATATATTTTTTTCAAAGACCCAAACCAATCCTAAAAAAATAAAGTATGGTATGATGCAGTTCCTTTGGGCCACAACATACTGGGTGAAATGATGAACGGTATATATTTAAAGGCAGGCATTTCTAGAATGTACACGAATCATTCACTTCGTGATATAGCAGTCCACATTTTGGACGGAGCGGAGACATATTATGTACATAATACTGGATATTCTTCAGAAATGGCTCTCAGGAAAATGTCGACAAAAATTAGTGATAGTTTTCGAAATGTCAATGAAAATAAGGAAAATACTCCAGTTTGTGATCAAAGTGCGTCCACAAATCTCGAAAGTCACTGTGATGAGCTGGAAGATAATGAATTACTGGATTTTCTCATACTTACAGATTCTCAGATGAAGCAGTTCGACCGGAAATCGGTAAACACCGACGTTAAAATTTTCATAGAAATAGTTTAAAATGCTACATATGAAAAAATGTAACTATAAACAATAGACGTTAAATAAATAACAAGGTTAACTTTTCAAAGCAAGGGATGGTCCAGGACAATTATTTTCACCTCTTTATGAAAACCAAAATGTTCAAAATTTATATTAACTAAATTTCTCCACAATAACAAGATAGTTTTATCAATGTGTAATAATGACTTTTTTTCATTATCCTTTTCGCAGTTTTGATTATTAATGTTGTTGCTGTTATCATATTGTAATATCACAACACAAAAATATCAAATGTCTTTTATTTATTCAATATATTCATAGCTATAAGAATTTTAAAAATTATGCTCATATGGCAAAACCAAACAGATATATAAATATGGAAATATAGGACATTTTGTTTTTAATACGGACTTTATCACGGCCAGTATCAAGTGAGCCCGTTGGGCGAGCTTGATGCGTTACGCCGTGATAAATGTCCGTATCAAAAACAAAATTTCCTATATTCCTTTTATCGGTAATTCACAAAATAATAAACAGAACTCTAAAAGAAATTATAATAAGCTGAAATTTCTATTTAAACACAGTTAATGTATTGTTTATTGCAATAATCTAAATGCATTCTTCATTCAACGTCTTACGCGTATGAACACGACAAAGAGTACAGAACATGACGTCAGCTTAGCAACCCGCACGTGACGCCTTCACAGTGACCCGATATTTTCGTGATAGTGTCCAGTTTGGATATACTGAGAATATCAGTCCCTGTAGATCAAAGGAAATTCATTCAAATTACCGATAAACAGAAATTTAAACTCAATTCTTATGTGAATTATACTATAACTAATCCGAGATTCTGATTATCGCAAAATATTCAACGAATGATCGAACAACGCAGTGAATTACAGTGTTTTTCGATCATGAGTTGAATATTTTCGATAATCAGAATCTAGGATTAGTTATTGTTTTTATTATATAGATCAGTTCTCTCATAATTAATGGTTTGATATGAGATTCTTTTCATGAACTACGTTATCCGTCTTAATCCGCAGGGACGTTTACTTAACAACAACGTTGACGACGTCTATTGTGACGTCACTTCCTACAGTGAAATTATGGAAAATAATTTCACAGTTAATTATCACTTTTCCTTCACTGAGAAATTTCAATCTTTCACCGTCCTCTATATAATAATATAGAATAAAACACTGTCTTTTATGGTGAAGAACAACAAAGAACTCATTCCAATTTAAATTTGCAATTCCAGTGATTGCAAATCTTGTGCCGCCATTTTTGAGAGCTACAAAGTGGTGTGAATAACCAAAAAGTGAGGAATCGCATGGGACTTAACAAAATCATAATTATAACTCGATATCTTAGCATGATTTTACACTATGGCAATTTAAAAAACATGGAAATTTCAAAATCCCATGGGAAATTGCATTTTCCCATGCGATTTCACCATTTCCAATGGGATTTTGAAATATTCCCATGGGACTTATATTATTCCCATGGGACTTTTATTATTCCCATGGGATTATTATTTCCCATGGGATTTCTCTAATATCCCATGGGATTATTTTTCTCCCATGGGAATATTTCAAAATCCCATGGGAAATGGTGAAATCGCATGGGAAAATGCATTTTCCCATGGGATTATGGAATTCCCATGTTTTTTAAATTGTAATTGTGTCAGAGTGTGCTAACATATCGACTAACTAATATGATTTTCGTAAGTCCCATGAAATTCCGCATATTTTGGTTATTTACAATAAATAGTAGCTCCCGAAAATGGCGGCACCGGATTTGCAATCACTGGAATTGCAAATTTAAATTGGAATGAGTTTAAGGTGATAGGTGCTACTGGAAATATGTCGTACCATTATGTTCAGCAACAGTTAACACACACTACGAGACTATAACCAAGCAGGCAAACTAACATACCCATCCACCAAATACCACCTGAATGAAAGCTGAAGCTGTACTCAACACCACAAAGCAACGATGCATCAAGGAAACTACACCTATACCGACTATTTACGACGAAGTTTGGCACTACATGGACGCCAACCCGGATCACGAAGATGTCATCGCAGAGCTACCTACTTTCTACGAGAACCGAATGTCACTATACAGGCTAGAAACAAAGAAACACCAAAACTATCCACTACCCGAGCAGCTATCCAACTTGAGGGAAAATGGACACAGACCTTGGCTAACGAACCATTCTTAATCGCAGATGATGGCAACACAGACAAAATTCTAATGTTTTCAACTACCCGCAACCTCACTATCTTGTTAGATGCAGATATCATATATGGCGATGGTACCTTCTACATGTCACCTAAACAGTTCTATCAACTGTACACACTCCAAGCAATGGTCAACGACGTCATGTATCCTCTGGTATGAACACCACTACCCGGTAAAAGCGAAAAAAATCTACGACCGCTTCTTCAATTTACTTAAGACCGCTTGCCAAGAACGCAAACTTCAGTTATCACCAACCGTCTTCTTCACAGATTACGAGACAGCTATCAGCAATTCCGCTCGACGTGCTTTCGCTAACACCAGTCTAAAAAGCTGATTCTTCCACTACACTCAATGCATCTGGAGAAAGACACAACAACTTGCAACCAGCTACAAGGAAAACAACGACCTGAAACTACCACTTGTACCACCCGAGCTAGTTGAAGATGTCTGGTTACTGCACTAGAAGATGCCGAGGAAAAATCAATCAACACAACACCGTTCGCCGACTACGTGACAGAATACTGGATAGAAGGAAATCGCCGTCAACAATGGAACCATTTCGACAACGAGGGACCACGCACCAACAACCACTTAGAGGGATAGCACAGCAAACTTAAGAAGCATATCAACCACGCACACCCCAGCATCTTTGACCTGATTGATCTACTGAAGAACACACAGGCCAACACCGAAGCCAACCAGACCTAGATACTGGCAGGGGGAACTCAACGTCCACAGGCAGAGAAAACCGTAACATCAACAGCAGACTGTCAATTTTAAAACTCAGATTCGTACAAGGCAAACTCATCGTCCAGGAATACGCATACCAAGCTACATTCTTACTGAATATATTCGACAGTCGTGTTTTAAATGTTGTGTGACATTAGTGCAATGATAGAGATATCCGGTAAAAATACGTAACGGATGACGAACGAATAGGGACCATTTATTTTTGTAACGTTGAAAAAATCCAATGGTAGCAAGTGTTCATCCAAATGACACGTACTTTTTACCCGACTCAATACAGAATAAAGTGCAATCTCTTTGCATTTTTACAGCAAATTTTAACACTTTAACCTGTCGTTAAATCTGGGTCAAAGGTGGTCATACCTACGACATACCTATCTGGTTGACCATGACCTTACCAGACCGTGCAGCTGTAGATCAATAATTTAACTTGAATGAATCTAGGAGACGTCTTCTTGATTATTGTTTGAATCGCTTTATCACACATTTATTGATTTCTACTTTTCGGCAATAAAAGATTATTTAAATGTTAAATGGTCATACTAAAATCGACATGAGCAATTTCTTTTTTAACTTTTGTTTTGAAGCAAGTGTTGTTTTGATAATTATATATAAAACACAATTTTTGAGAAAAGAGATATAAAATTCAGAAAGATATATGTTACTGAAGAAAGATAATGATTAATTTCGGGAAAAAATCATATCCAGTCAGTAATTTTTTTTCAAGTGCAGGGAAAATATAAGCATGATGGAAAGTTAACCCCTCACAGCCACTTAATGGTTGATGTTTGTGATGAACGGATTCTTGATGTGAGCGTCGCTTCTACAGCAATTTGGCTGTGTCATGAAACCATAATTTGAAGGCAAAGCAAAAAGTATCGTTTTTGAAAATGTTAATATTGTATTTTATGAATTCTAAGAACATGTATGTACATTTTTAGAAAGAATTCCATATGTATCATTTCTGGTTTGCGCCTGTGACGGAATAAGCACTAGGCTCTATTAGGATTAATTGATTGATTACTTAGAGTAAAACGTCCTGTGAGGTGTATTTCAATTATACCAGGACGAGTACGTCAAGTTAATCATTTCAAAACAATTATAAGTCAAAGAAAAAAACAGTAGAGGTTGAAGGGACAGTCGGGGGAACGTTTGATTGCCACTTGTTAAGGGGAGAAATGGGTAGGGGCAGGCAATTTAGCCTGAAAAACTGCCTCGGAAGGGAATTAATACTGCATGGAACTTTTCAACATACACAGTTGGTCTTCAATGGTTCATGGCCCGACTTACCGTATTATGACCTTACTACCCCGAATGGACAGGGATTTCTCCTATCCACCACCCGAAGACCCGCCTTACATCTTTGTAGACGAAGCCCTTGAAAACTGATCCAGGTGTCGGGCTCTACTTGTATAATATTGCCTATAATGTTGGCATAAAATGCTTCTTTTGTGAGAAAAGAATCTTAGAATTCCATGATGATTTTGATTTATTACACAACATACTGCTTGATGTTTACCTCCCCAACAGGCACACTGCGAGGAAAAAAAAAATTGGAAGAAAAGCTTTTGGTCAACTGTTTATGGTGAAATTAATTGTGGTTTGCAAAAGTTTTTTCTATTCGGTTAGATTACTGTCAGTGTCATAAATTTCATGAGAAACAATCAGTAGCATTATACAAAAAGATACTCATTATTTATGTCTTTCCATTCTGGGAAATATCTCAGCAATATCAATGAATAAAATTACGGGCCCAAAATTACAAATAAAGTAATAAGTGTTTATAAAATTAAATGTGAAGAAAAAGTCAAGGGATAAATATGTGACAAGAGAAACGAGATAGGGATGTAACCGACATCAGCTAAAAAATTCTTGCATCCGGAAAGCTATGGGGATAGATGTCTGAAAGAAGTGTTGATCCTTCCATAACACATGAAATGACTTGAATTTACATTGCATGAGAGAATAAAAATAATATAATAGAAAATGAATATATATAAATATATAAAACTTGTTTCTTAGTGCAGATCAAACGCTTAGAATTTCACGGCTGGAACCTGCCTTCGAAAAGGGAGTTGTCGATTGGTTCCAGAAAAATGAGTGTTTGTTCTATATTTGCTGTTTTTTCTCACTCATGTCACTTCTCCAAAAAAAATTGAACATTTTTTTCCATAAAAAGGGCTTTCATCCAACACCACACTTTGTATCCTCTAAAGTCGACTTATTCACTCTTAATAAGCTTCATTCTATCGACAACAAGAGTTAAAATATCAGAATACAAATTCGATAGTTTATAACGTGACCGACAAACGTAAATACCAATAACGGATATCAAAAAGGTGTGTTCGATTCTGTCGTAGCATTTATGAGATTAGTTTTGTGTGGACGTGCCTAATAAATTATCCTGAAAAAGATACAAATAAAAATTGATATTATCTATGTTCTACATGGTACACAATAAAGGATCCTATTTGTCATGCTTCGTGGTCAGAGGTAAAGTTACGTCGAGATAGGTATTTCTCGTCGAGTTACGTGCTTTTTGGGGATATCTCTTTTATGACATATTTGCCTGTGAAATATATACTTATGCTTGTGTGTATACTATGTTTGTGTATATTAATGCTTCATGTAATTTGTGTGTATGCTATGTTTGTGATGTTAATATTTAAGAATTGAATGCATTATTTTGAAGTTTCATTGGGATATGAAAGGGTTGACCGAAGCACATTTTTAATGAAGCGCGGTAGCGCTTCATGTTGAAAATGTGCGCCCGGTCAACCCTTTCATAGTCCCTATGAAACTTCAAAATAATGCATTCAATTCTTATAATTACATTTTAAACCCGAAATATGAAAAACGAATCTATTTCCAAGGAAGTACATCATGTATATTGGGATTCTATTTTTACAAATTCATCCGCCACATGAACACGTGGTCAAATGTGTTTCATAGGAATTGCAACTCCACATTGATATGCCACGTGAGCGATGTTCACCTATCAAATTGACGGAATTCAAATGAATATTCATGAAATGTAATTATACTTGTGTGATATTAGTGCTACGTACAGTATGACATTTGTGCTTGTTGAATATAGACGTGTTGTGCTTGTTGAATATATATATGCTTTGTCTATGTTTGCAATATGGTTACTTTTGTAAAATGTTATAGTCTTGATATGTGTGCTTTTGAGATGAATACTTATGCCGATTATGAATTTAAATAATTGAATACTTTGTGACTTTGTTAGTAATTTCTCGAAATAAAGAAAAAATACGGAGTCATTTGGATTATACTGTATACGTAAAAAGTGTAAAACAAAACAACATCGATAAAATATGCTCTTCTTTTTATTAATTCATGAAAAAAAAACAAAAATATTGTTTCACCAAAAAATAAGATAGCGATAACATAGCAAAAACAAAGAAAAAATACGGAGTCATTATGGATTATACAGTATACAGAAAAAAATGTAAACTAAACATCGATAAAATATGCTCATCTTTTTATTAATTCATGAATAAAAAACCAAAAAACGTTGTTTTACAAAATAATTAATAATAATAATAGATAGCGATAATATAGCAAAATATAGATGGAATTGTGTTTTTAACTTTGAAAGTTAGAATAATACTAGTTTCACTGTCAGCCTAATTACAGGTAAATCAAATTAATGTCATGTATACATAATTCACTATTCTCCCACTTTTTTCTTACCTGTATACCAAAATTCAAAAGTGCAAGAAACGTGAACACACTGCATTCAATTACTGGATTAATTTAAAATTGACAGTTATATTTTTATTGTGCTAAGCAATCAGAGCAGTATTATTTGTCGTTGTGTTATTCTACTTTCGTTTTCTATTTTAGGGTAAAATTCCGCATGACCGCTGTTCATTCTGCATAACCGCTATTGGTCTATTTCTAGAATGTAACCATACAATCGAAAAGAAGAAGGGAATTTGTTTCTATCACGATTTATCATGGTCTGGAAGTGACATTACGGCCAATCAGAAAACAGGAAAAATATATATATTCATGTAATAAAAGGAAATATAGCTCTTTCCTGTTTTCGTTCATGTTTAATGAAACAAGATCCAACCTACTCATCGACTTCACTGATTAAGTAGCATAACATTTTTTTTTAAATGGATACATACAGTTTAAAACGGTTAGAGGAGACGGTCTTTAACTTAGAATGAGTTTTGAGCATGGCTCATTGTGAAGGCCTACTTGTGACTTTAAGCTGAAGAGCAACAATAAAAACGTTGTTAAATTGCTTGGTTCAATCATGAATTTCTGAGACTTTGTTTCATGTAAATTTACTCTATATGCTTTCAGTGGTAATATATTCATTTACTTTATATATAGATAACACACATTATATTTTAATGATTTTTATAATCCCTGTTAAAATAATGTATGCATTAAAGATTTGAATTGTAAAATTTACAGTGAATATATTACTTTCAAAGAGAACATAATTTCGAATAATTATACGAAATGGAAAATTATTTATAACCATAAAACTCAATGCTTTTAAGTCCAAATTAGATCGCAGTAATATTGATAAACTGATATGATTTTCATTAGTTTAAAGGATAAATTTTTGATGACTTTCATGAAAATAATATAGATATTATACATTAAAATAATTTAAGGGAGTACGAGTGTCAGAAATTTCGTAATTAGAATTAAAATGTTTACCTTTTGTTTTGAAGAATTTTGCGTATAGAATAACATGAGCAAACAATTTTGAAAATCCATGTAAGAATTTTTCAGATGTAGGACGTCAAAATTTTGGCGGGAAACGGTTCTCTCTAGAGTTTTCCTTCAATTTCCATTAGCTGTTTATATGCCTAACAATATTTGAAAATATTATTGGAAGTTTATAAAATTTAATACATTGTCTATTTTATGCATTTTATAGTGACATATGACCAGGAAAGTATGAAACATGTCCAAACAAATTTAACCATAGTTGAATGGATAAAACCCGAGGATATCGAATGCTTCTGAAATCTGACGCTCATACTCCCTTAAATTGTGTATGTTGCATATTTTTCACCTTTACAAAAATGCAAAGTCTGACATTTAACTGAATTTATTTTACGCATGTGAAATAAATTTCATTATTACAGCGAAGGAAGGTGTGTTGCTTTCCTGCAATTCTATTGGGCGTTCAATTATAACGCGATAAACAACAAATATCTTGTCGGCCGTTCTCACTTTGTGCGGAAACTTTCGACAGCTTGTGTAAGTTAGATAATTGACTTCTTTGTAATATTTAATATATGTGAATTTCGACAGCTTGTGTAAGTTAGATAATTGACTTCTTTGTAATATTTAATATATGTGAATATTTGATAAATTACAAATTTATTCGTAATTTAACATGTTTCTAAATTTCATGTACTTTATCGTCTTTGCATTGAGAAATTATGATAATAATCCGCAATAAGTTTATCTTATGTTAATGTATTAAAACAATTTCTTTTAATGTTGATAATTAAAGCGTTTAATCTAGTATGGGAGATGAATTCTCGAAAGAATATTTTAAAGAACCTGGAATGAATTAGATTGCAATTTCGGCAAATTATGTCTATGAACGTAAATTTATTAAATCATAAGAATATTAATAATGCTTATATTGATGATAATAAATCATTAAACGTATAACTTTTATTATCTATGTGTTGATGGAATAAAATATGTGAATTTGTTTATTGAAGTGAGCCATTAAACCAACTGGGTATAGACTACCTAAATTCTTTAAGCAATATATATTATTTATTACATAAGATATCGTACAGAAAGCAACTGAAATCAATTAGATTGCCATTTCAACAATTTTATGTCCAAAGCTCTATTTACATAAAATTAAATCACACAATTACAACAATTATTGTAATGATAGAAATAATGATAATAATACATAATAATTATGAAGATCATTAATATGAATTTATTTTATATATACTGTGTGAATTGAATATTTGAATTTTTTGAGGTATGCCATTAAACCAATTGGGTATCGGCTACCTAAATTGTTGATTGTTTATATGTTGATTGAATTGAATATTTGAATTTGTTTGTTGAGGTGTGCCATTAAACCAATTGGGTATCGGCCACCTAATCTGTATTGTTGTGATATCTCCTGAGGATATCTCACACAGATTAAACACCCCAAATGAGCATTCGAACACTGAACATTAACAGATAGATTTGTGAATTGTACATCCCATTGAACATGATAGATTAAATATTGCAAAAGATTTAGCCGCATTGATAAATTATTTACATAGAAAACACGAAAATTAATTACATTGCCATTTCGCCAAAGTATGTCCATGTCTCTTTTATATGCCATTAAATCTAATAACTACAAAAACAATATTAATTTAAAATCAGAATCAGAATCAATTTATTAAAGCAAAGTCACAAGGAGCTTAAATGAACAATATAAATGCATTAACACATAAATATTAAAAATACTATCTCAGTTGATATCAAAGGATACAACAATTCCAATAAAACATTAAAAAGTCATACAAATTATTACACATAAGAGTATTTGCTTAGTATACAAGAACTTGGAAACCTAGATATATATCTATATACTTTGGTATTTTCATTACTCTTAAGCAATATGGATTTATTATCTGTATTTAATTCTGAGCAATTCTTTATTATATTATATACTTATTATGGATTTATTTGCATAAAATATACATCGATTTAGGATCAAGCAATCACAAAATATTATACAAAATAATATATATATATATATAACACAATCAAACTCAAAACATAATCTGCAATATAATTGACCGTTGTGGATCCTATTTCAATTCTAATCATCGCTTTTATAAAGGTGCGTAGCTTTCGTAATATCTAGAGTTAGAATGTAGTTTTTCGACAGAGCTTATGTCTTCAAATTCAGAATTTTTACACGATGGTTAATTTCAGTAAACAATTAAGTGTAAGCATTTGTTATTTCTTAAATTTAACTGGAGTTTTTATTTTATTAAAATTTATAAAGTTTTAAGCTAATTCAAGCCACTTGAGTTATTTCATCAAACTAAAAATAGCTGCATATTATCATCGCCGTCAGCTTTTGAACGTGGGAAAATAATCTTTGAGGTCAATCACTTCATCAGTTGATGGTAAGCACAGATGGTTATTGTCATGAATTCTAATGTTTTTAAACTAAACAGTTATTATTGTTTTTTGGGTTAATTGAAAATGACTGAGGAAATGAGCAGATTCGACGGTGGGAGGTGCTAATTATAAGACAAGAAAGTCAGGAAGAAGAACGAGAAAGATTGATGGATTGGACATTAGAAAATTATATCTTCACTTCCAGGGAGAATAATTAGGTACAAATACACTAATAATAGTAGAATTATGTTCTTTGGGTTTATGCATGTATATGAAATTAATTTCACTCCATCAATGAACACAACGAATGCTAAATACACATAAATTGTCGTGTGAGGGGTCACATACTTGGGACATAGTAATTTTTTCTTTAAAATAAGTGAAATATAATGTGTTTCTAATTTATTATAAAACTGCATTACCCCCTTTGTTGGCTTTTGAAATGTTCTAAGATTAATAGCAAGTTTTGTATAGAATAGAATATCTTTATTTAAAAAAAAAAATGGGCCCCAAAAGGGCAAACACAAGAGAGAAAACAAACAAACAATAATAATAAAATGAAATACAAACATAAGAGGGAAAGGATGCTTGATTGATAGATAAAACAATCCAATACAGTGTCACGACATATAATAGTTGGATATAGAGCATATAACTAAATCAACGATGACAGTCGAACAGCAAACCCACGATTTGACCGTTACAGCTATTGTTTTCAAAACCACGAGCTCAGGGGGAGATAATCACAAAAAATTTCTATAGGTGGCGCTTTACGAAAGCCCGCAAAATTTTCCATTCATACCGATGTCAGAAAAACGTAAAATTTTATAGTAAATAGATAAAAATATGACAAAAACATGATTTCCTTATTAATTATATATATTTTTTGCAATGACTGGTTATCTGAAACACGCAACAAAGGATTATATTAGCCAAAAACGAGCATCGAATCGTACATTCCAAAATGTGTAAAAACACGAGGTTCGGTTTGTTTACATTTTTCGCCCAATGAAAAAGCTGACAGAATTCTATATTAGGACATAAAATTGAATATGCATTAGTGATATAGCACCCTCAGCCAATAAGAAATGCCGTCTTAGCTGGAAATTACGTCACCCTGAACAGTAAACATTTATGAAAGGAAGTTCTGCGAGGCATGTGTTTTTGCAATTTTAACTTTATTCTTGTGTAAGATGGCATGTTTGGGTCAGAAGATGTCTTCACATCGTTCGTGGAGTATGCTTATGTTGGCCTGCAGTTATATTTAGTGATATTTTAATAGCATTTCAAACCGGAAGATAATAAAAAGTTGTATTTGTTTACATCAATTTACGACCCCCCTTTTCTTGTCCACTCTTTGGATATGTTCTTTTCTCATTGTAAGTGTTTGTATACATACCTAATGTGCTGATAAATATAGATTAAATAGTTTAAATAAATATATCCAGAATCGACAGTTATAACTTGAATTTCTCCCTTTTAATGTGTACCAGGTAATTTGGATTACACAACATGTAAACTATTATCAGCTGATTATTTGACAACACACAACATAAATGTCAGCAGGCTAATTATTTTATCATAGCATATATCACATTTAATTTCTGGATTAACTGCATGTATTAGTATAACCAAAGCAGATAAAGAAATGCACTTAATGAAGACAAAATAGGGGCAAGGCCCTTGATCTCCTAGCTTGTTCAATATACTGGTGATGTGAGCAGCCTTATTATTTTAAGTCTCTTTTTTTTGTTCAACCAGGGATTTTTTTTTAACATATATATTATCGATTCGACATTGTTAGTATGGACACATCAGACACAAACCTTGTGGTTTGGAGGGGACTTGAATTTTCCTGCAGGTCAAAAATTTGTATTCGAATGCCTCGAATAATTTTTTTCCTGTAGGAACAACACAATAACAAATTGATTTGAAATTGTTCTTGCATGTATGGAAAATATGTGCCATATTATTTTTTTTTCCTTTTCTTTAATTCATATAATAGTATGTGCCAGTATGGCTGTAATCATTATGGTGTTAAATGCGAGAAAAAAAATTAGCTAAATTTGGGAGGAGTGAACTTTCAAAAAAAATTATGGCTACTCATTTGACTCTAAATGTTAATCACCATTCGACCGGCTTGAATACCACAATGTCCAAGAAAAATACATTCTTATCCATTTTCTTTTATAACATGTAGTAAACATGAATTTATGCATGTATGTTTTATTATATAAGTAACATATTTGTATGTTATAAACAATTTGAAGAATCAGTTGCCATTGGCATATTTTGAATTGAATTTAAAAGTTTTTGTGTATATCCCTTAAATAGATATATATATAGACATGGTACAAAATTGCTGGAATGTTTACATTTGACACTATAAAAGAATTAAATTATTACATCCGAGCTCGAAGTTAACAATCACAACTTGTGCATTGGAAATACATGTGAAGTGACATAAGTTGTCGAAATAGTAATAACAGTAGTTCAGTACATGTATTTATTTTCAGTACGGATTGGACACAAGTTTATCAATGTACAAAGGTCATATCCATACA
>MJUU01007331.1:0-10594 GCA_002080025.1 Modiolus philippinarum | reverse complement strand
TTGACCTTTGACCTACTGACCCCAAAATCAATAGTGTTCTTTCCCTTCCCAATTCCTTCCATCTGTAAAAGTTTTGTTTCAATCGGGCAAGGGATACTCAAGTTATCATCCGGAAACGACATCCGGAATGACAGAATTCCTTTTACCTGAAAAACGGTACAAGATGAAAAAAAATGTTTGTGAGAGTTTTATTGCATTTTTCACGAGGAAGCATTTGCAAAAAACCCCATCAAAATCCGATGAAAAATAGAAAAAAAATTTTTTTTGGCAAACAACACCTTTGACCCCAATTATCTTGAAAACGGTAATAGATACCAGAAATCTGTTGGCATATGTATGAAAGCATTCATTGAGAGGAATCTAATGGAAAAAATCCCATCGAAATCGGATAAAAAATAAAAATTTCCCACATGGACCAAATTTTGGTGCAATAAATTCTATTTTTAGAAATTGTGACCTTGACCTTTGACCTACTGACCCCAAAATCAATAGGGTTCTTGCCCTTCCCTATTCCTTCCATCTGTATAAGTTTTGTTTCAATCGGGCAAGGGATACTCAAGTTATCATCCGGAAACGACATCCGGAATGACAGAATGACGAGAAAGGCGAATTCTATAGTCCCCCGCTTTCGCGAAAGGCGGGGGACAATAAAACACTAGGTATATAAACCTGCAATTCTGAAATATGGATAAGTCAAAGCATATTATCATTACAACTACTAGAAGGGTCAATGTCAGTGACTAAGCATCTCCTGTCCATTGTCTGTCAATGTTGTTATACTTTCAATTATCACTTTGGAAACTACAAATACTACAGATCCAAAAAGAAAATTTCCTTAACAAGTACCATATTGCCCAAATCTATTGCAGTCCCATCAAACTCCTGCCATATTAGGGTACATTGTCTTGACAATTTCAACAGAGACTTCCAAAACCATGTCAATACCTGCTACAGTTAACATGTGACATAACCTTTACTTGACTCCCAGATGTGGCTACCAATATATATGCCCTGCTGCTTTGGAAATTTGAGCCTCAATTGGCCAGTACTGATTTACTCCCTAACCTAATTTCATAGAACACATTTTATCAACTTTTTAAGTTATAAAGGGTGACAACTCCTATGAAAAATGGTCAACCAAAACTTTCTTGAGGCATCATAGTGCTAAGACCCGCCAATAAATTTATCGCAACAGATAACTTAAGTCGACTGGGCATAAAATTAATCCCCTGTCAGTGAATTGTGATGGAATATTGAGTGTAGTTGTTAAGTGGACCTAAACCCAAAAATTTAACAAAGTCACTCAAGCATAAAAATAGGTCAAAGTCACTTAACTGTTCAAGAATGAGCAAGTTTTAATTAAGATGATTAATTTCATACAACATCATAGTTATATGTTGTGTAATTGCTGAGAAATGGATTTATAACACAACAAGTGTAGACACAGATACGTCTTGCCAGAATATAAACATTATCATCTACACATGATCAACCTAATACAGAAGGTCGAGAAAATTAATGCCCAATTCAACTTTAAAATAAACCTAATATGGAGAATCTAGGTTCCTTCATTGCTGAGAATAGACATCAATGAAAAAAATTAACAAAGTCACTGGACCATGAAATTAAAGGTCAAGGTTACTTGACAGGTGTCAGACTGGCATTTATCCTTTCATATGTAACAATAAACCTAAAATGGAGAGTCTAGGTTCTTTAATTGTTGAGAAATGGACACCAATGTAAAAAATTAACAAAGTCATTAAAGGTCAAGGTTACTTGACAGGTGTCAGACTGGCATTTATCCTTTCATATGTACAATAAACCTAAAATGGAGAGTCTAGGTTCTTTAATTGTTGAGAAATGGACACCAATGTAAAAAATTAACAAAGTCATTAAAGGTCAAGGTTACTTGACAGGTGTCAAACTGGCATTTATCCTTTCATATGTAACAATAAACCTAAAATGGAGAATCTATGTTCTTTAATTGTTGAAAAATGGATACCAATGTAAAAAATTAACAAAGTCACTGGACCATGAAATTAAGGTCAAGGTTACTTGACAAGTAAGACTGGCATATGCCCATGAATATGTAACAATAAACCTAATATGGAGAGTCTAGATTCTTTAATTGCTGAGAAATGGACATCAATGTAAATAATTAACAAGGTCACTAGTCCATGAAATTAAGGTCAAGGTTACTTGACAGGTGTCAGACTGGCATTAATCCTTTAATTTGTATCAATAAATCTAAAATGAAGAGTCTAGGTTCTTTAATTGCTGAGAAATGGACATCAATGTAAAAATTTAACAAAAAGTCACTGGACCATGAAATTAAGGTCAAGGTTACTTGAAAAGTGTCAGACAAGCATATACCAATTAATATGTAATAATAAACCTAATATGGATAGTCTAGGTCATGTAAGTTCTTTAATTGCTGAGAAATGGGCATCAGTGTAAAAATAATAACAAAGTCACTGAACCATGAAATTGAGGTCAAGGTAACATGACAAGTGTCAGATTGGCATGTACTCATTAAGATTAAGCATTACACCAAATATGGCATCGCTTTACATTACAATGGCACAGAAATTGACTTGAATGTAAAACTATGTCGCAATATTTACAAAGTCACTGAACCATGCAAATGAGGTCAATGTACTGGTATGTACCCACTAAGATGCATCAATACACTAAATTCAATGGATCTATGCATTACAAATACAGAGAAAAGGACTTGAATGTGAAACTATGTTGCAATTTTCATGGAGTCACAAGGTCAAGGTCATCTGAAACATGTGATGTTCGAAAGCTCATAACCTAAGGTATCTGTGAACCAAAAATGATCTGTGTATGTATTACAGTTAAAAAGTTATTAAGATTTAGAAAAAGTTAAACGCTGCCGTAGCCGCCACAGGAAAGCAATACCTATGTCTCACTTTCAGCGACTTCCCACGCTGGTGAGAGAAAAATTGAACACAAGTCACTCAAGCATAAAATATAAGTCAAACGTCAAAGTCACTAATTTGTCAGTGATATTTGGTAGCACTGATAAAGATGATTAATTTGAGGAAACAACATCGTCTAATAATGTGAAATTGTTCAGAAATCAACTTACACTCATAATTTGACCAGAGTCATTCAAGCATAAACTGTAGGTCATGGAAAGAAATTATCATGATGCTCAAATACCTGTACATAGTCTTTGAGAAACAGTCTTAAACGCAAAACTTGACAAAGGTCACACAATGCTTTGGGCAGTACTTTTTGATGAAACGTCTATGTCTTATAATGTGTAGTTGCTGAAAAATGGACTTTAATGCAAAACTTAACCATGTTAACCAAGGTCGCAGAATGTTAAATGTAGGTCAAAGCCACCTAATTGTCAATGATTTGGTAAGTACTCATCAAGGCAATTAATTTGATAAAACATCATTGTCTTATTATGTGTAGTTGTTGAGAAATGGACTTAAACGTAAAACTCAATCAGAGTCACTCAACCATGAAATGTAGGTCAAGAAGTCAAACTACCTAATGAACTATGTAGTACTATCAAAGATCTACCTAATGGCCTATTATATTTGTTCTACACTTTACAGTTTCAGAGAAATGTACTTAAACACAAAACTTAACCGGGCATATGTGCCTACGTACGGACGCGGACAAGGGTTACACTATATGCATCATCCACATTCGTGTGCAGGGCAAAATAAATTTGACAAGGACATTTTGAAGATTTTCAGTTATAAAGAAGCTGCTACAAAAATATGAAAACAGGAATAATCTTGCTTGTGGCATCCAATATTAATATAAGACAAATTCCATGAGAATTAAAATCGCTCGAGGGCAGACACTGATGCAATGCATTACCTTATCCTAACAACGCTTTGAAACTTCTTTGACCAACTTTACAAGGATGATGATGAACAGAGACTTGATTCTTTTCTTCTAATATCTAATATACAGGCGACACATGTCTTCCCTGGAAGTTTTATTTAAAATTGACAAAAAGGGGAGATGCATATCTTCAATGTGTCCACAACAACTGTGTAAAGTTTCATAAGCATCAGGCATAAGGTGTAAGAGTTTCAGATTACACAAACTTGGTACCTGTTGACACAGAATAAATCTCCTTTCCCATGCATCGCATGAATATGTACGTTAATCTACCTGTGCTTGCTAAAATCTTCATATTATTGATCAAGTATGATATAGGGGTCAAGGCCACCATCTGAATGTGTATAATCCTTAGGATGCAACTGCATGTCAAGTATCGAGTGGCTGCAAAATTTCAAAGTCACTGGAGCATGGCTGCTGAGGCATACACATAGAACGCCACTGAAACTTATCACAATCATGACAATGGAACTGCATACCAAAGATCAATGGGCTACTATGAGTGGTTGATGCTAAACAGACACAAGAAAAAACTTAAACAATGGTAAACAGTGCAAAATTTCAAAGTCAGTGAAGCATGACATCGGGGGCAGAGACATAAAACACCACTGAAACTGATCTGTACTGATGCTAAATAGAAAATGACCAAGTTCAACAATGGATTAATTCAACACCTCTTATCAAAAACTGTCCATTAGGGGAGGTGCACATCTTCATTGTGTCCAGAACAACTGTGCAAAATTTCGAAAGCATCAGGTATATTATTAAGAGGTCAGAGTTTCAGTAATTCAGAGTCCACAAACTCAGTATATACATAGGTCTACATATGTATTGTTAAAATTTGATGAAAAAGTGAATAAGTTCAACAATAGGTAAATTTGACATTTTTTATTCAAAATTGCCCAAAAGGGGAGACATGGGAGATGCACCTCTTCAATGTGTCTAAAGTAACAACTGTGCAAAGTTTTAAAAGCATCAGGCATAAGGTGTCAAAGTTTCAGATTACACAAACTCAGTACCTTAATGCTAAAATTTGATGAAAAAATGACTAAGTTCAACAATACATAGATTCCACATTTTTCATTCAAAGCTGTCTAAAAGTCAAGGTGCACATCTTCAATGTGTCCAGAACAACTGTGCAAAGTTTCAAAAGTATCTGTTAAAAGGTATCCCAGTACCAGATTATACACACTTGGTACCCCAAAAAAGTGAAGGATGGACAGACAGAGTTGAGCTACTCCTAGACCTGTGGTTACCATCTCTTTTTAGGAAGGGTATTTCAACTATCACTATTAAAGTCTTAATTTGACAATAAGAAGAGTGATAGAGTTGTTACTCATTCATTTAATACTATTCCTGTAGGTAAATTCATTGCTAAAATTCAGCACAGGGTTTAGTTTCAAGGGAATACTTTCATAAGGTTGTGTTTTTCTTATTTTGACAAACCAAATGCAACACAAAAAGCAAACAAGGCTTTGGCCTTGCTTATAACGACCAATTAAAAAACCTATTGTATATACAATCTCTGTTCATTTTAAATATTTTATGAAAGGATATGGAGTAAATGAACATGAGACCATAACACATATGTTAGCTCCAACTGCTATTATTTTAATGAGCTGTATGGCCATTTCAGAAATTAATTCCTCATCAGCAGCACTAGAACCCAAACAAAGGAAATCCATATTTAAAAAATGTTTCAAATGCATAAAACCAAACGAAATCCGAATATTCAGTAATATCAAATATAGCAAAGGACAAAACTACGATGGAGGGAGTTAATCCTTCTGTTTTAGAATTTTACATAAATTTAGATAATAGTAATTTAACAAAGTGTACCCATGAGATATTATCTCATGTACAAGTACACCATATCTAAGAAAAATAAAGAGCATACATCTCTACCATGGGGAATTGTTTTAACTTTTTTTCAATCAATATATTTACAAAAAATTCAATTATTTGCAATACTTTTCTCTCATATCTTCAATTATTTCCTCAAAAGTTTTTCTATTAAAATCTGCTATTGTATATTTCAATCGAGCAAATGTTTTCTGCAAATACGCTGCACTTGGAGATACATCTGTAAACAAATTATTCAATTCAGTCCAATCAATGTCACTCTCATCATCACAATTAATATCATACAAATTATTTAAAAGTAAAATTGTATGTTGTTTTGTCCACTGTTGACTACAAGACAATGATGACTGTAATTTGAAGTTTTTTATATGTCTAAAATGCTCCAAACATTGGTGATGATTTCTTGTTTTCACAAACTTGGAAACTTCCATCCATTTAATGTCAGGACGATGACGAAGACTTTCAAGATCACTGGTTCCCATTACTGTTTTTAAACCCAGCAATAGCTGATTATGTTCTTTTTGTGACCACTGTCCTTTACTGCAATTCTCCTTTTTTATTTCACGGTATCGAGTACTAACATGATACTTGTTCCTATTCATTATAGAGGCAATTTTAACAAATTTTCTCCCATGTATTTTCACAAGATTTTTTAGCTGTTCCTCTTCTTGTTTTGTAAACCTTCCATGTTTACTAGCATTGCAAATCAATCCATACTTTAATTTTGCATATACTGAATGTGTAGCTCTATTCAAATTTCTGCTTACTACCGAATGAAAATTAGTATTTCTGATAGTCTCTCTTATTTTTTTATCTGACATAGAATTTAATAGCCTGTTAGGATCTTCTATATTATTATATCTTATAAAGGTATCGAAGTTTTTCTGTAACAATATTGTTTCTTCTTTTGTCCATTTTCCTTTTCTCAACTTATGACCTTGTCCAGCTAAATACAATTCGTGCTTTTTATTTTCCTCACTATGTGTACTCTCAATATGTATGAAATCTGATAAAAGGTCATCTACAAACATTGGCCCATTGTCCTTTTTAAATCGTGTTATTTCATGATTAATGTTTCTTTTTAATTCCATCTTTATGCATTTAAAAAATGTATACTTTGTAGATTAAACCTTAATTTACCTGAAAAAAAAAAAAAAAAAAAAAAAAATGTCATAACAATCTGCAATATATGCTACACCTAAAAAATTAAAATATCATCATAAGCATTGGGTATATTTTAATAAACAGCTGCGCCAAGTCGCATGATACGCCCGTCGTCACCCTTCAAAACTTTAAGTGATTTAGGTAAGGGGTTCTCAATTCAGAAGCACCTGTAACTGCCTAATTAAGCTTGATTCTTTTTAAGAAATTAATCTGCAAAGTTTAAAGTGAGCTGATCAAAGTACTTATCAGTTAGAGCGCAACATGTAAAAAATTGCCTTAAAATTGAAAACAAAGTTCCATAACTCTTGCAAGAAAAATCTAAATTTCACGAAAAAATATACAGATTGTGAGGTCATTACATCCAATACCTCTACAAAGCTTGAAGTAAATTGCCCAAAGGGTTGTCAAGTTAGAGCGTGACGTGTAAAAAATTGCCTTAAAATTTTCAAATAAAGTCCCATAACTCTTGCAAGAAAAATGGACATTTCACAAAAAAATTTACAGATCGTGAGGCCATCATATCCAATACCTCTAGAAAGTTTGAAGTGAATTGGCCAAAGGGTTGTCAAGTTAGAGCGCGACATGTAAAAAATTGCCTTAAAATTGACGAATAAAGTCCCGTAACTCTTGCAAAAAAATGGAAATTTCATGAAAAAGTTTACAGATCGTGAGGCCATCATATCCAATACCTCTACAAAGTTTGAAGTGAATTGGCCAAAGGGTTGTCAAGTTAGAGCCCGACATGTAAAAAATTGCCTTAAAATTGACGAATAAAGTCCCATAACTCTTGCAAGAAAAAATGAAATTTCACGAAAAAGTATACAGATCGTGAGGCCATCATACCCAATACCTCTACAAAGTTTGAAGTTAATTGGCCAAAGGGTTGTCAAGTTAGAGCGCGACATATGAAACGGACGGACACACGGACAAAATGACTGACGGACAATCGGACATCGGTATACCATAATACGTCCGTCATTAGACGGGCGTATAAAAATAGGTTAAAGAGTGCTTGAGCACATTGTGAGATATTATTTTATTTTGTCCAGTACTGAAACTAGGTTACTACCTAAATACAGCAACATTTAAGATTTCATCATATATTCTACCAAAGGAGATGAAATGTGAACAAATTAGAGTATGTCTAAACTGGCATTGTTGGAAGGGCCTACAATTTCGATCATGAAACTCTGGGCAAAAGTAAAATTGAGATAGATAAGTGTTGATTCAAATTCTGTTTGACACACTAGTGTGTTGATACAGTAATTTGCTGGACGCTCTCGGATTTCTTGAAGTTTTACCAAACCATATCATTTCTTAGCTTCAGACTAAATATCAAACTTATTCCTACTGATACAAGTAAGAAATTTTGGATGAATATTTGGTTTATTTGCTAAAAACTAAGATACCAGCAGACAGGAAGTAGTTGAGCAACGAACCTGAAAATCGCTTACATTATACAACTTAACATTTCTAAGCTTCAGACCAAAATTCAAATCATTTCCAATATTACAAGCCAAGAAATCTGACAAAAATTTTGGTTAATAATTAAAAACTTAGGTACATGTACCGGCAGGCGGGAAGTACATGTAGTCAAGTGACAAACCTGAAAATCCCTTATACAATACAACTCATCAATTTCAAACTTCAGACCAAATTTCAAAACATTCCCTCCAATATAAACCAAGAAATCCTTGATGAAAATAAGGTTTTTGGTTAAAAAATCAAAGTATCAGAAAACAGGAAGTAGTGATGTGGCAAACTGAAAATTGCTTACACAATACAACTGATCATTTCATGTTATCCGACTGACCCTAATTTTTCCTCCCAACCTGAGCATTTTTTTTCTGTACTTCAAAATGTCCTGGTGTGACCTCAATCGTTTTAACGGTAGTCTTCCATTTTATGTGTAGCGACACCACTCAGATGTGTTTATTTCTACAACCGCTAGCATTATTCATTAGAAAATGCATGAAGAATGGTTAAAAACACAGGATTCCCGACTCCTGTTGACAAATCAGCCATTTTTTACTCGTCAGATTACACTTCCTGTTTAAGCTGTGCGACTAAATACCGGAAATATGGCAATGAAACACATACAATGCAATGGACAAAAAATAAGTCGCAAAAAAAAACTTTCTGCTGACCTACCAGCCCTATTTTGAAATTCCTAGTAACCGGAAACACACACATATTTTTTTTTGGCCTTAAAGTTAACAAGAGTATGAGTCTAACGGACACAATTATCCTGCCTCGCAACCATTTTGAACAATGCTATATTTCATGATCAGTATTAAGTTGGTTGCATGGATGTATTTTTTCTATTTAGTAAAGTTTAATGATAATAGCATACATCCCTCACAGAAAAGAAACTTAAAAGCTATGGATAAACCTAAAACTATTCCCCTTATTTCAGTGATCAGTGAAGCTTGAAGTTCATGGTATGGGTAAATATTTATTAATTTTTTTGTTTATATATATCCTAATGTCACAGAACTTGAACCCTAGGTTAAATCTCATACTATTCCCCTTTTTTCCACGACCAGTTAAGCATGAAGTTGGCAGTACTGATAAATTTCTGTTATGGTCCCTAATGTGTATTAAGTTCCATGAAAATAGCATACATCCTTCACAAAAAAAAAAAAGCAAAAAAAACTTCAACCTGAGGGAAAACTTCATACTACACCCCCTTTTTCCATGATCAAGTGAAGCATAAAGTTGGTACAACTACACATATTTCTGTTTTATTGACCAGTGCAGTTAAAACCATAAAAAATGTCGTCATCAACTTAGCAACAAATGTTATGAATACAGTGGAATTAACTACTTTTGTAGAGTTAAAAATTCGGTAGAAGTTTTGGAAAGACCTCGATCTGTTAATGAAGCATACACCTCTGTTGATAGCTATGATTTTTCTAACCTTTATACTACATTACCAAATACGCTCATCAAAGAGAAATTTTCATATTTGATCAAATGGTCCTTCAAAAATTCAGGATGTACGTACATCTGTTGCAATACATTTAAATGGTTTTTCAGCGACGACAAACATGACAAATATACCAACTGGACTGGTCAGGATATGATAAAAGCATTAAATGCCCGGCCAACAAAGTTTATCGCAATAGATAAGATAAGCCAATCAGGAATAAAAACTAGAACAAGAGGCTCTCAAGAGCCTGTATCGCTCACCTGGACCATGGCTGACATAGATAAAAGGCATTTCCAATAGGAAAAACAAAACATAAAATTTAGCAGAATACCTTTTTTTTCAAAAATTACAGTATTCATGTTTGGTTTACATGGCAACAACCGAAAGCTCCACCATCCATTACAACCCATAACAGAACACCATTCAAACTAGAGGATGACATGCCCCCTGCGCAAGGTTGAATCAAATTGTGAACTGTTAGTAATATTTGTGTCTGTTAGACACATATGGTGCCCCCGCTAAACACATGTTAATCTAGGTTGCACAGATTAACTATGTACCCTCTATTACTAAATCACCAAAAAAGTTGAACAATGTATATTTTTGAAAAAAAAATGAAAAGAAATCAAAATATATACCACATGCACATCTTCAATATAGGTACAAATGAACTGCAAAATGAAAGGTTCCTAGCATCAAAACTATAGGAGGAGTTGTGCGGACAATCTGTGTACCCTCTAT
>MJUU01007330.1:32973-115541 GCA_002080025.1 Modiolus philippinarum | reverse complement strand
TAACATAAAAACAAACTTCCTAACTTATAATGGTTTGATTTGTTCAGTGAAAAAGTATGTAAAAAAATTGCATTTGGATTGTGAAAATTTGTCAAAAAGTATTGGGCCAATTATGCCATATAGTATTAGAATATTTCTCAAGTCAACGAAGGGCTCCAAGGATATGTATAAAATTTTAAAGAAAGACGATGCTATACCAAGCTCAGAACAGAAATGGTCTAGAATTATGAATAATTGTAACCTTGAATGGAAAAAAATTTATAATCTATCTTTTATTACCACAAAGAATTCCAAATTACAATGGCTACAATATAGAATAACACATACAATTCTAGGAACTAACGAGTTTTTAAATAAAATAAAGGTAAAACAAAGTAACAAATGTGACTTCTGTAAAGAGGAAATAGAAACAGTTGAACATATATTTTGGTCTTGTCCAAAAGTTTCTGACATATGGGAGAATCTAAATCAATGGGTTAGAACAAAAACAGGGATAGAATTGCCATTGAATATGAATATCATTATTTTTGGACTGTTAAACAAAAGTCCAATAAATTATATCAGAAATTTGATACTTTTACACACAAAATTTTATATATACCGAACCAAAATAAATGGTCAACAATTGAATGACTTCGCCTTGATAAATTACCTCAAAGAAAATTTATATTTTGAAAGACACTTATATTATAAGAATAAGCCATTACAAATTGCAAATACTTGCTGGGACCCCATCGTTCCACTTCTCTATTAATTTGTTTATGTATGTTTGTTAAGTATTTTTTATAACTAGATCTGAAAATTACGGTATATCCTGTCCACAAACAACCTTTGTTATTATCCTTTTTAAAATTCTATGTTGTTTAAAATCAAACCTTAAATTAATTAAAACGCTATAAACTTTGTCATAATTCTATGTTCATAAATTAATGCATGCTTTACTCATTTGTCAATAATATTGCAGAATGTCATTATACCAATAAAACATTAAAAAAAAAAGAAAATTTTTCATACATACTGCCCGCTCAGTGATTCTGCCGATGTCTACTGCAATATTCTTGACCAAGCTCTAGGGAAGTTTTTAGATGAAATTTCTTCCGTAGTGTGACGGTGTTTTACAAGAAGATTAGGCCCCTTGAGCTATCCGGCAGATTTGCAGCGAGCCCCCAACCTCACTCCACCGACCCATCTTTCAAAATAACGTATTGTCATTTTGTAAATTTTGTTAAAAACTAAGGAGTATCTCCCTCATGCAAAGCTCTGTCCTTAGCTGATTTTGGCTTTATATTTAGATCATATTGGTTATTTGTTCTCTATCAGTTTTTACATATCTTTGAGTTAATGGTCTTCCAAACGTTTAGATTTTATCTTCACTGAAAAGACATAAGTTGTCGAAATGCGCATATGCAGAAATTAAATTCCATTAATATCGGTATTTAGTTATTTCTCTCTTTGCAAAATTGTGGTCTTGGAGTTAGTAGTCTACTTGTATTGGGTTTTATTCTTATGTTGGTTGTACTATAGGGAAAAGGGACAGATAAAGGGGATGTTTGGGTATCCATTTACCGGTTAACCCTACTACTGGCTTTTCCTAGTGCCGGTGCCAAGTCAAGCTGTTCCGATTTCCTATCGTTGTTTTCGGTTGTCTTTTGTCTTTTTATGTTTTGCCTGTGTGATTCCCTAGCAGATTATGGCATGCATTTGTTTTTGTCCCAGCTGATAAGGCTGCTAATAACATCATCATAGTTTGTCGTAAACATTATATAGAAGTACTCCAAAAAGAAGTTACCAGTTCACATACTTTTCAATTAACCCAATTAACAGAAAGTGAAATTACAAACATACATTTTCTAACAGCCACATCTTTAAAGGCTAAACCTGATAGTAAAACAGTTCCAACTATGTACTGGGTTCCTAAACTCCACAAAACGCCATATAAATCTTGATTAATTTTGTCATCTAGTCACTGTTCTACAACTAAAGTTTCTATTATACTCACTAATACATTGACTGCTATTAAAAACCTGGTTATAAATTTCTTTAACAAAGTATATGAAAACAGTGGTGTCAATCATTTTTGGAGTGTAAAAAATTCATTGGGAGTTCTCGATAAATTGAATGCTTATAATGCCCCTTTTGAATCCCTTGAAAGTTTTGATTTCTCTACCCTCTATACTACCTTACCACATAATCTTATAAAGGAAAAACTCAGACGTCTTATTCAATGGGCATTCAAAAAATCCGATTGTGAATATATATGTTCTAATTGCTTTAAAACACATTTTAGTAATACAAAACAAAAGAATTCAACTAATTGGACTTGTTTTGATATGATTTCAGCACTTGAATTTTTACTTGACAATATATTCATTCGTTTCGGTAACTGTATTTATCGCCAGGTCATAGGAATTCCTATGGGTACCAATTGTGCACCACTTATAGCGGACCTCTTTTTGTACTGCTACGAATCTCAGTTTATGACCAACATCAGCAAAGACCCATCTAAACAGCATTTAATTGAAAAGTTTAGCAACTCTTACCGATATTGTGATGATATTTTAACTTTAAATAATGACAACTTCAATACGTATTATAAGGACATCTACCCTAAAGAACTTACTTTGAATAAAGCCAATTCTGATAATTATTATTGTCCGTTCTAAGACATCAATTTTGATATAACGAATGATAAATTAGATACTAAAATTTATGATAAAAAGGACGATTTTTCTTTTCCCATAGTTAATTATCCATTTCTGGATGGCGATGTTCCATTAGCGCCATCATATGGTGTTTACATATCTCAACTTGTTCGATTTGCTCGAGTATGTAATAACGATTGCGATTTTAATGAACGAAATCTTTTCAGAACTGAAAAACTATTACATCAAGGTTTTCGTTATCACAAACTAGTTAAAACCTCTACTAAATTTTATCATCGATATAAAGACTAAATTTTATCATCGATATAAAGACTAAATTTTATCATCGATATAAAGACTCTCACCAAACAACATTACAAGGACACAGAAATGCTCAAAGTTACACCTAAAGATAACACCTTGCCTACTATGTACTGGATTCCTAAGCTTCACAAAAACCCGTACAAGCATCGTTTTATTTCGGCATCGAGTAATTGATCTACTACTAACTTGTCCATCCATTTAACCAGTGCACTTTCTTGTATAAGGGACTTAATTATAAAATATTGTGAAAAAACTTATCAAAACTCTGGTGTCAATTACTTTTGGAGTGTAAAAAACTCTATTGAAGTTTTAGATAAATTGCAATCAATACAAAAACCAGTTTCATCTATCGGCAGTTATGATTTTTCTACACTTTATACAACGCTTCCGCATAATCTGATAAAATCTAAATTGGGACAATTGATAAAATGGTCTTTTAAATTTTCTGGACTGCAGTTTATTTGTTGTAACAAAACGCAAGGATTCTTTTTCAATATCACTTATTACAATCATTCCTCCTGGACGTGTGATGATACGATTAAAGCACTTAATCTTTTGCTTGACCACATTTTTGTTCGTTTTGGCAACATTGTTTATCAACAGGTCATTGGAATTCCAATGGGTACAAATTGTGCACCTCTCATTGCAGATCTTTTTCTTTTCTGTTACGAACGTGACTTCATAAAAAAATTACAAAATGGGACCATACAAAACAGTGATCAACTTATTTCTATTTTCAACGATAACAGCAGGTATATTGACGATATCCTTACTATTGACAATCCCAAGTTTTTAGATTATGTCGACATCATTTACCCACAACAACTGAAACTTAATAAAGCTAATAATGATTCTAAAAATTGCCCTTTTCTGGATCTAACTATCATCGTTGACTCTGGTAAAATAAAAACTAAAATTTACGATAAAAGGGATGATTTTGATTTCAGTATTACTAATTTCCCTTTTCTTGACGGCGACGTTCCTCAAGCCCCATCCTACGGAGTTTATATTTCTCAACTGGTACGATTCGCACGCGTTTGTTCTACTCTTGACGACTTCAATGAACGTAACCTTACTACCACTTCAAAACTTTTGCAGCAAGGTTACAGATTTCATAAATTGTTAAATAAATTTAAAAAGTTTTATCGAAGATATGAACATCTGACATTTCAAAATAATGTCACTCGCAAACAGCTTATTTCTAAGGGCATTTCCCATCCTCGATTTTACGGAAATGTTGTTAAAAAATGTCAGAAACTTATTAAAAATCCAGAAAAACTGGGACGTAACTTACATTCTTTACGCAATAGGGGATATCGACAGGATATTCTACACGTGTCCGTTAAATTAGCTTTGGGATCCACTGACCTGAGGATTTGACACACATACTGGCCTCTCACTGATACTGCCGATGTCTACTGAAATACATGATGATTCTTTACCAAACCCATTGGGAGTTTTGAATTTGATTTTCCTTCCGTAGTGCGACAGTGTTTTACCAGCAGACTAGGCTCCTTGAGCTAGCCGGCAGTTTAGCGGCGAGCACTCTTTGACCCATCTTTCAAAATTACGTTTTGTTCCCCCATTTTTCCTTTCTAGATTGCGGTCATGGAGTTAGTAGTTTACCTGTATGGGTTTTTTTCGTATGTTTATTCTACTATAGGGAAACGGGACAGAGAAAGGGGAGGTTTGGGTACCCATAAACCGGTTTAACCCTACCGCTAGCTTTTGCTAGTGCCGGTACCAAGTCCGGCTGTCCCGAGTTCCTATCGTTGTTTATGTTTGTCTTTTGTATTTTTATTGTGGGTTTTTTCTTGTGCAATTCCTATTTACTTTCTGGCATGTGGCTATGTTTTTCGGCCATTGTAGGTGTTTCCTGTTTTCTTTTTTATTCCATTTTAGTTCATAAATACAATGCAACCTGTAAACATCTAATCAAGGTTGGTATTTCACATCCCTTATTTTACGGTAATGTTTTACATAAGAGTAAAAAAATACTTGAACTCGCCTAACAAACTTATAAAACCTTTAAATCGTCTAATACATAAGGGTTATAATTACGGTATTGTCGTCAAGTCATTACGTATGGCCTCCTTTGGTATTAACATTGATTTTTTGATAGGGTTTTTGCATTTTAACTAAACACATTCTAAATTTCTAAAATCTGTATTGCATGGACACGGGTTATGTTTTCCGGTATATGTATGAAATCATTATGCTAAACTCCTCACAGGAAGGGATCTTGGTGGAAGCTGTATACTGAGGGTACAAAACTTACATTGTCAGTTGGTAATGGGTCTGGAGCTGGCATATCAGTTAACTGCTAGTAGTATCTTGTGATTTCATATTTATGTCCGCATATTTAGTTCTTTCAGTTTCATTTTTAACAATTGACTCAGCCCTGTTTCCAACTGAATTTTACTGTTGTTACGATTGTTTTTTTTTATTTATTACATTGGCTGTAGGGGGAAGGATTGGGCCCAATAAAAATAGTTTAACCCCGCCGCAGCAGGAAATTTATTAAGCCTTTGTGTGTCTTGTCTTTTTGCTAGTTAGTTTACCTTATGTCTTTAGGAGTCTAGGAGGATGTTTATTTCGCAGAACTTGATTACTCTTTATTCAGGGGCGACTCCGACCTGATGTTGGATGTGGAGTTTTCTCACCGTTCATTGAAGATCTTATGGTGGCTTTGAGTTATTATTGCTCCCCTTTGGGTAGTTGTCTCTTTGACAATTTCCCGGTTTCCCTTCTTTTTTCTATTGGATAATTTTCAGCCATTGTAGATGTTTCCTGTTTTCCCTTTTATTTCATTCTAGTTGTCTAAGTACATCCAAACCGAAAATGCAATGCAGAAATAATTTAAGATGAAAATTAGGTGAGTTCGTCATTTAAACAAAGCCAATATAACAGAACAATATTGTGTGTTGTATTGGTATGAATTGAAAGACGTAATGATATTTCCACGGAATAATTTGTATGACATCTCCACTTGGTAGCTTTATGATTGCGAAGTTTCAGCCTATGTCATTTTGACTTTAAAGGATACGAAAGGTTTTAACCTTTATATTTCTTTTTAAAAAATCGAATTTTGGATGGTTTGAAGTACAAAGTCTGGAAATCTACATACTAATAACGGTGACTGATAAAGGACAGGAATAGACCTTGCTATTATTAAGACACACAAGGGATAATCAAGGCCTTCCTTGACATTTAAATCTGATAGCTTTTATCTACAAATTACTCAAATACCTTTATTCTTTTGATTGGCTTTGTAACTGATTTGCTTCAAAATCTTATGAGGAATAATAATCTAACATGCTATAGTTATTTTGCATTTGCATGAAAACATTAATTAATTTTCATATATTTACAGCTCTTCATGCAACTAAACCCCTGAGTGATTTGGCATGCATCGAACAAGATGACTGTACCTTAGAGTGTAAGATATCTAGATCAAACGCTCCTGTCTACTGGACAAAAGATGGAAACTTTATTAAAGAAACAGTTAATATCAAGAAATCATCTGATAACGGTTTCCACAGATTAACAGTCAGACATATTTCAAAAGATGATGAAGGACAATATGAGTTAAAATGTGAGGAGACCACAATAACAAAAGCTTTTCTAACGTACAAAGGTGAGGAAATTATTTTTGATAACACGAATACTTGAAATTAACAATGAAGGGATATGGAGTAAATACAAATGAGACAAAATCCCTACAAATACATGCTAAAACCAAGCAATGGAATAACGCTTTTATTGTTGTTCTTCATCTTGAAAGATTGAAAGAACTTTCAGCAAAGTACAAATAATGTAAAAGCCAGTATCACCTTTAATTATTTTAAGGCATCGTTCTGATGGTCATATTTCGTATTTGTGAGAAGGGAAAAAAATGAAAAAAAAAACACGGTTAATCAGATTTATCATAACTCAAGACAACATGACAAAGACAAACAGTGAACAAACATGAACAAGAAGGCCTCAAAATGTAAGTACTAGCAATTTTAACCTCTACAAATACTTGAATACTATACAAAATATTTATGCCAATTCGTCATTAGTTGTTATTATTCTTTTAAAACAAATAGACAAATATAGCGATATCCAGTCGTCGAAACAAAAGAGTAATTTGTAAGACGTGTTTTTTTCATAATGGCCTTCTAAATGAACGAACTTTACTGAAGATCGGTATCTTGTTATTATTTTATTTCATGCTAAGTGAAGTAAAGAATATAAATACAACTGGTCGAATTTATACGTTCGCCGATTGTTGTCATTTGCATCTCAAAGTTGCAACAATGCAGCTGGCAAAAGATCAACTGCTTACACGTATATCATTTGTCAACAATGTTGTGTGTTATTTGTTGATAAGATAAACGTGTAAACTCATTTTTCTTTGGAAAAAAAAACTTTTGAAATATCTAAATTTTTGTAAATTTTGTTGAAACTAAGGAGTATCTTCCTCATGCAAAGCTCTGTTCTTAGCTGATTTTGGCTTTTCATTTAGTTCATATTGGTTTTTTGTTGTCTATCAGTTTTTGAACACCTTTGAAATAATGGTCTCCGAAACGTTTCGATCTTTTTGATTTAATAAGTCTTTTTTTCAGACTTAGAATACTATTCCACGTTCAGGCATGTCAGATAATGTAAATGAATGAAGTCTTTAGAAAAACCACAAAAACGACTTTAGCAACTCTCAATAAGTAAAACAAAAAATTAATATTCTTGTTGTGGTTAGGTTAGGTTAAACTTATTTTATTTACTCATATAATTACAAAAGGGATAAGACACAAGTTAAACAAACTTATGAAGTCTTCTCCCGAATATACAATTTTTACAATACTATATTAGAGCATGCTTATACATATAACAACAAATATATAGCAATATCTTTTCATAAAAATAACAAAAAAAGAATAAACTACAGTGATACTTTGATAATGATAGAAACAATATGGTTGTTATTTTTGGTGGTGTATGTGGGGATCAAACAACAAGAAATATCTCCGACCTTTTGATATATTCGTATACGAGCTTTAATATATATTCATTTTGGGCATCGGTTAACTGTGGGTTACCACAAGTTAAAAGTTCAAGATCTATGTTACAAACTGATTGACATAGATTTTCAATCAAAGAATTTCGTAGCATTGTTAATTTTGGACACTCTAAGAAAAGAATGGAAGGCGTCCTCAAAGACATGACGGATTGGATATAATGTTTACCTTATATAAATCATAATTAAGAAATGATGCCTTGCATCTAAGTAGTGTCAATATTATATTTAATTTTCGGGGGCCGACACTATAGTAGCAAGGAACTTTAATTATTTCATTTTGCTTTCGCAATTCATGTTTGAAACATCAGTTAGAATTTACATTTCTTAATGTAGGCTGTATACAATAAAATTATCTCCATCACGCAAAGGATATAGTGGTACTTTGGATTTTTGGAGGTATTAAATCACAAAGATAACTCGGAGCGTTACCATTTTGTATATTATAGAACATTTGTAATCGTCTTCTTTTTCGTCTTTCGTCTCTTGTTGTGTTGCCATAAATGAAGAGATACATGTGCATAATTATATAATTTGTCATTTTATTTTTTTAGCATGACTAATTTGACAACCTTCATGAATTCAAATGTCGTGTATTCCTTTTGTATTTTGTCTTGAAATTTCAATGAAAGATATGAATTATTTAACAAAACAAAATATCCAGTATAATTTTTTTGTCCTTAATATCTTTTTAGAAGTCAGTAGGACCCAGAATTTCCCAAGGTAAAACAAATTATTAATCAAACTAATACAAATTTGAATGCTGATTTGCACTTGGTAGATCAAAAAAAAGGAAAATTCCAATTTTTTCCCAAAAGATAATTGCAGTTTTTCCATATTAGTCTTATCCCGACAGATTCCATTAAAGTATCTCTTATCATTTTTTTATAATACAAATTTATGGTCGTTCAAATTTACCAATTATCATGTAGAATATATTATAATATCACAATTCGAATTGTTTATAAAATATTAAGATATTTAGACATTAACTGAATTTTGTTAAGTAAGTGGGTACCAATTAATATAAGAAAGATAACAGGAAACACCTACAATGGCCGAAAACCACAATCACATGCCACAATCCACCAGGGAACCGCACAAGAAAAACAATAAAATGACAAAAGACAGACATGGACAACGATAGGAACTTGGTACCGGACTTGGTACTGGCAGTAGCAAGAGCTAGCGGTAGGGTTAAACCGGTTTATGGGTACCAAACCGTCCGTTTAAAACGAAGTACGAAACCACAAGATATAAAATCCTTCTAATATGTATAATGTTTATGGTGCTCAGGGATTTTAAGTGTCAATGATTTCAGGCAAGCACCGAAGTACAGGACTAACGTGTTAGTGAATACCATCTTGGATTTACATCCCGCCAGTAGTCGACCCAGTGGAGATAAATAACAAAATATAGCAATTTCGACATCTTATACTATGCCTAAGTCGCATTATTGCAAACTCAAACATAACTTGTCGCAAGTATAGCAAAAGATTTTGAATGTTAAAGAAGAATCATTAAGAACATCGACAACGCATTGCCGAAGCAAAAAAAAAAAAAAAAAAAAAAAAAAAAAAAACACACGCAATAAAAAAAAAATAAGACACAAAAAAATCAAATACAAAAACACAGAGGTGAATAATTTATTATCGCATATCGAAAAAATTTCACTTTAGGTGTAAAAAAATATAACAATGGCAAATCAAATTACCTGAAAAAAAATAACACCATTAAACCAAGGTTCTAGCAATGTAAACTATGATTGCCTTAGTTCTTAATGTCGTCTTTTTTATTTCCGTCTATTATGGCTGTCTCACGTCCTTGTCTTGCCTTTGTTTTTCTCTGTTGCCATTTCTGTCAAGTCTTTGGACTTCTATTTTTGTAATCATCACTTCCTTTGTTCTTTCGATTCTACTGCCGTTGTTTTGTAAACACGACGAAAAGGGTACCATCAGGAGCCCCGGGAAGCATTATCTCTTAATGTGGTACCCTTCATAATAACAATCAAAGTAAGATGTTAAGTAATTCGTCTATTCTGTTAATAGTGGAGTAACGAATTTCGAAAAGGCGTCAAGTTTAGGATTTTCATCAACCTACCTATCATCATGTTATGTTATATACCATTTGTATAAAGTAGTATTGATGGTCTATGATATGCATCTTTGCTTCTATTTGATATGCCCAGTGCGTTGGAACGTGTACATGTTACTTCTTCTCCAATGGAAACAAAAGTAAAACACCCCCACCCAAAAAGGGAAAGAAAACAACCAAGAATTAAGGATTTTTTTCCAAATGCATTTTCAAATGTTATTTAGTTTTCATGTTCTTATGAAAATATAATTTAACACAAAGGACAAAAAAAAAAAATAAATAAAAAGTGCTAAAAAATCCAAAAGATGTAAACATATAAATACATTTGAAACTAAATATTTCTATCATTTTGTCTGTGACCTTGTGGTTGGTATGCTTTTGACAAAAAAATATTTTGTCTAAATAACATGAGACTACCATTATGTATGCCAATAGGCAATTCTAAGGTTTTCAAACAATTTTAGGTCAGTATTGAGCGTAATTACCATATATTTCATTTGACTAATAGCAGATATAGAGTATGTTGTCGAATTTAATGATAATCTCAAAGGTTGAAAAGCTAAGGTCATTTTAAAACTGTTTATACAAAAAACATGTCATGTTTTTGGCCTCGTTTATAAATTCACACCCTATTAATCCCTTTATGTTTTAACTCGGTCAAAATTGTTTTCAGTGGTTTATAATTATATTATTGTTGACTTGTAAAATGATTTTAGGTTAATTTAAATGGTCTTCCAAGCGTTTAGATTTTATCTGCACTGAAGAGACATAAGTTGTCGGAATTCGCATATGCAGAAATTACATTCACAGTAACTTCGGTATTTAGTTATTTATACAATTTTTTAACTTCAAGTTGAAATTAAAGGTTCCCCGTGGTAGAGATGTATGCTCCTTATTTTTCTTAGATATGGTGAACTTGTACATGAGATAATATCTCATGTGTACACTTTGTTCAATTACTATTATCTAAATTTATGTAAATTCTAAAACCGAAGGATTAACTCCCACCATCGTAGTTTTGTCCTTAGCTATATTATTCGGATTTTGTTTGGTTTTATGCATTTTAACATTTTTGAAATTATGGATTTCCTTTGTTTGGGTTCTAGTGCTGCTGATGAGGAATAAATTTCCGAAATGGCCATACAGCTCATTGTAATTATTGCAGTTGGAGTTAACATATGTATTATGGTCTCATGTTTATTTACTCCATATCCTTTCGTAAAATATTGAATATTGACTGAAATGAATATACCAGGTTTTCAGAAGTTTGACCTTGGACCTTCATTTAGGAAACTCGTGATCACTCCCCAATTTGACGAACTGTCAATCGGATAGAGAAAAAAAAGTACCTTTAAAATGATATGTAATATAGCCTGTTGTTAGATGGGTTGACTAAAATTTAAGAATTTGAATTCAGTGTTCCACTGTTAATCTATATTTTATTTTGAGTCTCAATTTTTCAGAGAATCGTTAAGCGATGTTAGATTATTCAATACCATTTATTATTTTTTCACAATTAAAAATGCATCCTTTTTTAAATAAAAATCTACATATTCCTGCAGTAGTAGAGAAAAAGTCAGTTATTTCAACATGTTTTTTTTTAACCGACATCTAAATTTTGCTTAAAATGGCGATATCATTACTAAAATCAACAACAAAAAGGGACGATTTTAGTGTCAAAAAATCAATTCCCCTCTCATTGAAAGAAATATTTCAACTTCTCCAAATTGCGGATTATATGTTGCACAGTTTATTCATTACGCGAGAGTTAGTCCCCATTGTTCTGATTTTCTCATTCGGCATAGTCATCTCAGTGACTACCGCATAAATGTTGGCCTACAGAATTCCCTGTGATAAAATCCCACACAAAAGATAGATATCAATCAATCAAAAATAATTTCGAAGTTTCGATCCCCACTGTAATGCATTCCTTTTTTAACTGAATACTGTGATTTGCATTTGAACGACCTTCACTGTAGCAGTTGCTGTTGAATTGAATAACTAAATACCGAAGTTACTGCGAATTTAGGGTCTGCATATGCGCATTTCGACAACTTATGTCTCTTCAGTGCAGATAAAATTTAAATGTTTGGAAGATAAAAACTAATTGTTTGAAACTAGACACTAATGGCAGAGAGATTTGGCTCGCTATAAAACTAGTTTTCGTCTTTTTGAAATGTCTGCATCAAGAAAGGACCATTGCGGTTTACGATGTTTAAAGGGATTTTGCACCTCTTTTACTTTGTACCCTATGAATTTCGGCTCCTAGAATACCGAAGGAACAAAGCATAGGATTACATAAATCAAAGTCCAGGGACAAGGCAAAAGAAACAGCATGAGAGGACGGAAGACCAAGGACACATCATGCTCACAAAACGCATAAACACTACAAATACAACACAAAAACACTAACAGTGTGAACTCTCAAAATACATAGCGACATCAGGTGCTCCGGAAAGGTAAGCATGTTCTGCTTTGTATACAGCACCTATCACACTGTCAATTGGACAATCAAGGGTAAAGTCAAAACCGGTTACCCAAGGTCGGTACTCTGGCTTCCTCCACCACTAAAACTGACCCTCACGAGATAGCTGAAATACTGTTAAAAGTGACCTTAAACCCCATATCAATCAAGCCATCAAAACCGGTCAAATTCGGAAAGACGTGAATCTAGCTGAAAATGTCCGTTTTCATTTGTGATACTGATATTTCATATTTATATATTATGTTGCGGTTACGGCCATAGAATTTCTGAACGGCCGAAAGTAACAACGGCTGAACATATCCCGGACTCAGCAATTTTTGTGATAGTTCTTTTGCTTTTTCCACAAAGACACAGTATGAACTACAAGCTCTACCTAACGAATAATTGTGCAATATACACTCCATATGCTGGGAATGTAGGTATATTGCTGCTGAGAAAGGGAAACTTCACAATTGGGAAGTCAAAATCATCACGTTTCTTATATAACCTAGATTTCAGACGTCCATATTCTTCAATGTATAGCAAAAGGTCAAGGTATAAGTAGAATTGAATGTATTGGTTGTCTCTTAAATTTCAAATTCACAAGGGTATATGCAATGTAAATATTCTTTAAATCTTGGCTATTACCCTTATTAACATTAGAAGAGCATAGCTTTTGGTAGGTGGGTTGTGGAATATAAATAGATTTATTAAACAGTGTTTCCAGTTCCATATTGTTTTGCTGAATGTCATATGCTTTCTACAGAACAATTTTGATTAATCTTTGCTAATAAGGATTTCTACAATATTAATTTAATTGTAAATTTAACAATGCAACAAAATGACTTTTTTTTCATTAAGCAATACATTCAATACATCCAAAGTACAAATGGATCCCTCGTTCCAAACCTGGTCTCCATTTTTTGTTGATAAGAATTTGCAGTGTCAGAACTCGCTGCTCCTGTTAAATGAAATTATCTATACATATCTATAGCAAGCTGTATAGTTTGCACACTTCAACGAAATTACCAGCATAATGACAAACCAAACTGGACATGGTACCAGCCAAACAATTTTAACACTGCACATCTAGTTATTATAGTGAGATTTTTTCCTCCTTAATAATTGCGAGGATCTCCGCGAATAGTTCTGAATGTTCAGGTAGTGAATAATTTTATAATAAAGAATGAAAGGATATAGGGTAAATACACATGAGACAAAATCTCTACGAATACATGGTAAAACCAAGCATTAGAACAACGCTTTAATTGATGTTCTTTAATTTGAAGTCACAATGAGTGTTGCTTATACCTCATAGAGGTTTCAAGACAGTCCCTATCCAGTGTGAATGAAATGCATTGCTAGATGTTGGAAAAAGCTACATTCCCGTATCTTTCATTTTGTTCTTGTATAAGGGATTGTCGAGAGAAAAAAAAAAAAAACAAAAACAAAAACAAAAACAAAAACAAAAACAAAAAAAAACGCCAACGTTTTGTTATAATATCTATCAAAACGCCAACGTTTTGTTATAATATCTATCATTCGTTGCCCCACAAAAAAGACGTAGAGAAGACAATCACAACATAAAAACATCCACAGGGCACTCATAGATTCAACTGCAGGAAAACTACTCAGCGAATAAAATCATTAAAACTGAGGGCACTAGAGCAGGTGATCATTTGGATATTACAAAAATTGAAATGTAACAAAAACATGATAACAGGAAACACCTTCAATTGCCAGGAACTACAATCACATGCCATAATTTATAAACAAACTGCACCAGAAAAACAATAATGAAAGCAAGAGACAAACATAAATAACGATAGGAACTCGGAATAGCCGGACTTGGTACCGGCACTAGCAAAAGCCAGTGGTAGGGTTAATATTGTATACATTGTATACATTGTAGGTGTTTCCTGTTGTCCTTTTTATTTCATTTATCATACCCTTTAGTCACAACTGCAGTGTGGAGTTGGTAAACAATTCCTCGTGATTGTAGTGTTTAAGGGATTTACTTTTGATATACAGATGACATTCGAAATGACCGTTTTTTCATAGTTACATTGTATGATTTGTTGTCAGTTTTTAGGTAAAAAATATTTTTGACGCTCACATGATACAAACCAGATACAACTTAAGAAAACGCTACGTCAAATCCACGATTGCGCCTTCACACTCTAATTTGACAAATCTTCCACTTTCAGCGCAGATAGTCAAACTTACTCCTCTAAAAATATCTTAAATATGCCACTCGTTACAAAAATTTAAATACACAACAGCATCACTCTTTAACAAAAGCAATCGTGGATTTTCTAAAATTCAAAAGTGCAACGCCAGGAAATGTGCTACATGTCCTCGCCTTGTCCAGGAAAACACTGTTAAATCTAATGTCAATGGCAGGAAATTTACCATCCAATTCCCCATTGACATCTCATGAAAAACTCCCAGCCTTGTATATTTGATTTCCTGAAGTAAGCCCGGCTCTGGAATTCAGTACGTTGGCGACACTGGTCGTCCATTACACCGACGTATCCAGGTGCATTTGTATCGTATTCGATTTACTAAAAAGTTTAGATCATATATATACCAACACTGTGCAATCTATATTCATGATAAAAAATATATCAAAATTCAACCATTAGAAATTTTCGAAAAATCCCCTAATCAATCAAAAAGAGGATTTGTAAGATCCAGAAGAGAATGTGAACTGAATTGATAAGAAAACTACAGACAGCTTATCCGCTAGGGTTAAATGACAACATCATGGGTCAGGGAAACATTTCTCAGTGCGCTTCTATTGACATCATGGGTATTTCTTCTCCGAAATTACGCCATCGCAGGTCACATGGTAGAAGAGTGAACTATAATATTAAAAGCAAACCTAAAACCCTCGTAATATTAAAGATCTTTATACTGTTTTCAAAAACAATGGGCGGCATGGCTTGTTCAATAAACTTTGTTCAATTCCTGTCACACAACTTTATAAAATCTCTTTGGAATGTGATACTATGTCTGTAAATAGTCCGCTCTATGAATGTTCGAAAATTATTGATGCCCTCTGCTTTCATAGACTTTATCCGAGAATAGACAAGGCAGATGAACACGCAAAACAATTTTTGAAAATTAAATATATTAATAAAGGAATTGACCTTATTGATATTGCAGGAATATTTCGAGACCCGGATATCCAGAAACTTGTACCCGTCTATTTTGACAACCAGGACATGCATATCATTTCCTTTTCTTATAAAAAACCTACTAGAAACATTTTTTTTCAATTACTCTTCTCTTACCCGTGATGCTGATATCGAGAAAAACTACCCTAGCAGCTGAGACTGTTCTACGTCGCCATATCGCTATGATCCTTGTGAACAGGGACGGGGAATCTTAACATCATTGAAGATAAAGAAGTTCGACAATTCTTTCGAAAAGGGCCTAAATATCGCCCACCTTCTAAAATAAAATGGCAAGCTTGTTTTGATAGAATTAAAGACGCAGTTATCAATTATTGTAAAAAATGGTGCAAATGACTAAATACCGAAGTTACTGTAAAACGAGAAAAAGCAGACAAACATGCTCTTAATTTGTTTAAAGATAAAATTATTACTAAGGTCACAAACAGAATAGATTTTTTATAAAGATAATTATATTGAGTCACCTCCCTAGATGTCTGTTAATAGAATTAAGTCAAAATTGAAGGATCTTGGTCAAAATTTTGTGTTTGTACCAGTTGACAAGGCTTCCAACAACGTTGCTATTGTTTGAAAGAAATATTATATCGATGTCCAACAAAACGAACTGGACAAGTCAGACACTTTCAAATGTACCGATTGGAACGAAAAAAACGTTAACACAACAACATTATAAGGATACAGAAATGCTTAAAGTTCCACCTGAAGATAACACCTTGCCTACCATGTACTGGATTCCTAAGCTTCACAAAAATCCCTTCAAACACCGTTTTATTTCGGCATCTAGTCATCTAGTAAGTGTTCTACTACTAATTTATCCATCCATTTAACTAGTTCACTTACTTGCATAAAGGAGTTTGTTATTAGATACTATGAAAAAACTTATCAAAACTCTGGTGTAAATTACTTTTGGAGTGGTAAAAATTCAATTGAAGTTTTGGATAAACTTCAATCTATTCAAAGACCAGTCTCATCCGTCGACAGTTATGATTTTTCCACACTTTACACTACTCTTCCACATAAGTTGATTAAGTCAAAATTGGGACAACTTATTAAATGGTCTTATAAATTTTTTGGGCTGCAGTTTATTTGTTTTAACAAAAAACAAGGATTCTTCTCTAATATTATATACAATAATTATTGTTCCTGGACATGTGATGACGTGATTAATGCACTCAATCTTTGTTGTTCGTTTTGGCAACACTATTTATAAACAGGTCATAGGTATTCCCATGGGTACAAATTGTGCACCGCTCATTGCAGATCTTTTTCTGTTCTGTTACGAACGAGACTTCATGAAAAATCTTCAAAACGGAACCATACAAAACAGTGATAATCTTATGTCTATTTTCAATAATAACAGCAGGTATATTGACGATATCCTTACTATTGACAATCCCCAGTTTTTATATTTTGTAGATGTTGATTTACCCACAAGAGCTGAAATTAAATAAAGCTAACAATGATTCCAAATACTGTCCTTTTCTAGATCTAACTATCATTATTGACGCTGGCAAAATAATAACTAAAATATATGATAAAAGGGATGATTTTGATTTCACTATAACTAACTTCCCTTTTCTTGACGGCGACGTTCCTCAAGCTCCATCATACGGGGTGTACATTTCTCAATTAGTACGATTCGCACGTGTTTGTTCTACTCTTGACGATTTTAATGAACGTAACCTTACTATTGCAGCAAAAATTTTACAACAGGGTTACAGATTTCATAAATTATTGAACACCTTTAAGAAGTTTGATAACAGATATGAATATTTAATATCTAAATATGGCGTTACTCGCAAACAGCTTATTACTAAGGGCATTTCTTATCCCCGTTTTTACGGTAATGTTGTTAAAAAATACCAGAAACTAATTAAAATTCCAGAAAAGCTGGAACGTAACTTACATTCTTTGCATAATAGGGGATATTGACAAGATACTCTGCTTGCATCCGTAAAATTAGCTTTGAGATCTAGTGATCTGAAAATTTTACATACATACTTGCCTCTCACTGATACTGCCGATGTCTACTGAAATATATGATGATTCTTGTCTAAATCCTGCGGGAAGTTTTGAGTTTGATTTATCTTCCGTAGTGCGACAGTGTTCTACCAGCAGACTAGGCTCCTTTAGCTAGCCGGCAGATTAGCGGCGAGCTCCCCTTCACCCATCTTTCAAAATTATTCTCTCCTTTCAAGATTGTGGTCATGGAGTTAGTAGTCTACCTGTATTTGGTTTTATTCGTATGTTTACTATACTATAGGGAAACGGGACTGATAAAGGGGAGGTTTGGGTACCCATAAACCAGTTTAACCCTACCGCTGGCTATTGCCATTGCCGGTACCAAGTCCGGCTGTCCCGAGTTCCTATAGTTGTTTACGTTTGTCTTTTGTCTTATTTGTGTTTTTCCTGTATATTATTTCCCTAGCAGATTGTGGCATGCAATTATAATTTTCAGCCATTGTAGGTGTTTGCTGTTGTCCCTTTTATTTCATTAAACCGGTTTATGGTTACCCAAACCTCCCCTTTCTATCTCCCGTTTCCCTATAGTATCATAAACATGCGAATAAAACCCAATACAGGTAGACTACTAACTCAAAGACCACTATCTTGGAGCAGAAAAAGCATATGACAAAACGTAACTTTGAAAGAAGGGTCAAAGTGTGCGTGCTAAACTGCTGGCTAGCTCAAGGAATCTAGTCTGCTGGTAAAACACTGTCGCACTACGGAAGAAAAATCAAACTCAAAACTCCCCGAAGGGTTTGGTAAAGAGTCTTCATGTATTTCAGTAGACATCGGCAGTATCACTGAGAGGCCAGAAAATATGTAAAGTCTTCAGGTCACTGGAACCCAAAGCCAGTTTAACGGATTTGTTCAGAATAGCTCGTAGGTATCCACTATTACGTAAAGAATGTAAATTACGTCCCAGTTTTTCTGGATTTATTATTTATCAGTTTGACATTTTAAAGAACATTGCCATAAAATCGAGGATGAGAAATACCCTTTGTAATTAGCTGTTTGCGAGCCACGTCATATCTAGATATCAAATGGTCATATCTTCTGTAAAACTTCTTAAAAGTATTTAATAATTCATGAAATCTGTAACCTTTTTGTAAAAGTTTGGATGTGAGAGTAAGGTTACGCTCATTAAAATCACCAAGGGTAGAACAAATGCGAGCGAATCGTACAATTTGAGATATGTACACCCCGTAGGATGGAGCTAGGGGAACGTCGCGGTCAAGAAAGGGGAAATTAGTAATAGTAAAATCAAAATCATCCCTTTTATCATAAACTTTAGGTTTTGTTTTACCAGAGTCAATGATGATACTTAGATTCCGAAAAAGGCAGTATTTAGAATCATTGTTTGCCTTATAAAGTTTCAATTGTTGTGGGTAAATGGTGTCAACATAAGCTAAAAACTGGGGATTCTCAATAGTAAGGATATCGTCATTGTAACTGCTATTATCATTGAAAATAGAGATAAGATTATCACTATCTGGTACAGTTCCATTTTGTAGTTTTTTCATGAAATCCCGTTCGTAACAGAACAGAAAAAGATCTGCATTTAGAGGTGCACAATTAGTACCCATGGGGATTCCAATGACCTGATGATAAGCAATGGTGCCGAAACGAACATAAATGTTGTCTAGCAAGAGATTCAGTGCCTTAATCATATCACCACATGTCCAGGAGCAATAATTGTTGTAAGAGATATTGGAGAAGAATACTTCCTTTTTGTTGCAGCAAATAAACTGAAGACCTGAAAATTTAAAAGACCATTTAATAAGTTCACCCAATTTGGATTTAATCAAATTATGTGTAGAAAAAATCATTACTGTCAATAGATGAAACTGGTCTATCTATAGATTGCAATTTATCTTAAACATCAATAGAATTTTGTACACTCCAAAAGTAATTTACACCAGAGTTTTGATATGTTTTTTTCACAATAGTTTTTGACTAACTCCTTTGTACAAGTGAGTGCACTGGTTAAATTGGTGGACAAATATGTGGTAGAACAATTACTCGAAGCCGAAATGAAACGATGTTTGTTGGGATATTTGTGAAGTTTAGGAATCCAGAAGATAGTATGATAGTGTATTCATATGAGAAATTATCTAAAACACAAGTTCACCATGACATAATATAAAAGAGCATAATTTACTTCTCCAAATTTTACAAATATGTAATCAATCAAGAATTCCGGCATTGCGATGACATTCTCCTCTGTATTTCTTTTTGTTTGAATCATTGTAATGTTTAATAAATTATGCCACATCTTTACCTATCACTAAATATGTAAATCTTCTTTCACCGAATTTCGCACAGAAATACTGATGTATTAAATCCCGTAGTATTGAGTTAAGCTTATCTTGTGGAAGATTAGTAAAGAGAGTAGAAAATTTTTTGACACGGTTGCAGTGGTTGAGTTCAGTTGAAGATAGATATTGTTATAAGTCTTTTGAGTTTTTGAGAATCCACATCTGATTCACGCCACTTTTTGAGTATACTTTATCACTATATATCTTATTAACTATCACTAATTACATATTTCGCAGTATTTATCCCCAAAAAACCTGATAATCAAACCAGAACCAGATACAACTGCTATTAGATGAACAGGATGGCCAAAAGACATTAAAAACGTTACATTTAATTTTGCAATTCATTCAACAATATAGCTATTTAAGTCATTACAGTCAGTTCTATACTAAACAATTATAGAAAAATATTATTACAATTGATATTAATTATCAACTTGTCTTCATTAGACAGAAAGTTGCTCTCGAAAGCTGAGGTCAATGTCCCTGAGTAACTTTTTACATACATATATATATTTGACAACTTACAACATAATTCAACAACACAATATACATAGATACATATAGATATCCTTTCTCATACAGTGGTTTCTTTACCTCAACAATAAAATAATCGCAATGACCATTCTAATGAACAATGAAAATATAGTACCAAACGCAAACAATTTATTTTGAACATCTTTTGGTTTCCTTTTCCAATAGTGATAAAACATTTATATTTTACAATGCTTTCCAGCTTTTATAAAAACTCCTTTAGTCAACACTGTTATAATGGAAGGACTTGACGTTTGTTTGTCATGTGAAACAAGGAAGAGTGGTATTCAGTCAAAGTGGTATAAAGATCGAGAAGAAGTCGAACAATCTGAAAATATCAAAGTAGATGATTCAGAAGGAATGCATAAGCTCACAATTTCCAATGTGAATCTCACACACAAAGGAAAATACACAATTTATATAAACGGATATAGCAGTGAAGCCTTCTTGGATGTCAGAGGTAACCTTACTAGCTGTTTTTATTGAGAATGATATTTAAGGATTTTTTTTTCTCTGAAGCAAATTAAAACCACATATTTCTTCAAAATAAGTCCAAGTTTGTACTTGTCAAAAAGTATTTTATGAATGCTTTACGGTAAGACGGGAGTTTAAAATTGCGCATCATTCTTGCGCATGTGAAAAAAATTGAATTCACTATGGGAATATTGCCGAAACCACTTTCAATGTCTTATGATAGTAAAATTTAATAAAACATCCCTCTATCATTCCGTAACCATGGCAAATAATGAACTTTTCAGCAAAGTCCTAGTCTATTAAGTGGAGATCATTTGTATAGAAATAATAGGGAAAAAAATCAGTTTTTCGCAATTTATTTCAAAATAAATTCGGTGACCCCCAATTTTTTTCATTGAAATTGAAGGACTATAAATTAGCAAATGATTTACCAAATTTTGTGTTTGGTTCTCATTTTATTATGGCCAGTATCCTTTGTCTAACAATTGTGTTTATCAATTGTAGTTCTTATGTGGAATGTGGCTGGTGATTATAATTTTAAGTCATAATTATGGGTGTTTCATGTTATCTTTTCTGATTTAATGAAGTCATGTTAACCCATATTTTTGTTTCAGATAAAAGTCCATTTGAAAAAAAACTGCTTCTTTACATTACATAGCAAATATCTTGTACCTACAGACAAAGCTTCGAAAAACATTGTTTATGTATGTAAAGCAAATCTCATGAAAAACTGGCCATTGAACACAATAAACCAGGTAATACTACATAAAAAGGCGTTTCATTTGACAAAGATAAAATCTTCTCTTATCACGGGTCATTCATGTCCTCTTTAAATATTCAAACTACAAATGAAGATAAAGAGCTACGCTTTCTTAATTTGGTTCCTAAATTACACAAAAATCCAAATCAGGTAATGTAAGTCGCTGGATCTTAATATTGTTCAACTATTGAAATTGTCTATGGAAAAAAAATGTGTGCATAAAAATCCGTTAGTATGAACCAAAAAAAAAATGACTTTCGAGTCTTTACAAACGACAGTCATTTTTCGACCGTCCGCGACTGCAAAAAACTGAAAAAGAATGTGAAATGTACTGTGTTTTTAAGAGACTTAAATTGACACTGACAGTCGTTGACAGAATTTTACTATGTCTGCCCTTTACTGTATCGGGCAGCTCTGATACTGACATACGATCTTTCTAACAATTTCCCTTTAATGTCAGTGTCTGTGGCCATCACTCACAGTCAAGGGCAAACACTTAAAACTCTTATTTGTTCGATAGTGACTGTCAACATCACATACAGATATTAAGACACATTTTAAACTACTTCTACAGCTGCAGTCATGGACAAATGTTCTCAACGTTTACCTTGTTTGGCAATTACTGTATTCAGCATTCACAGACATGGACAGATATTCTAAACATTTTTAATTTTCCATTCTACATCTTTTTTTTTGCAATATTTATAACTTTAAACTCAAATTTCAATCATGTTATCCTTTTCTTTTTTTAATTTCAAATATTTTTCTATGCTTTCCTCTTTGATTTCCTGATATATGAAGCAAGGACTAATAATCTCAATATACGTCCTTCTATGAAGGTTGTAAATACGCTCCGCAAAATTCTCTCAAGATAGTTTTTGTTGTTTGTGTTCTTTGACTAAAATTTTTAACTCTCTAAAATAAACGTTTCTAAAAATAATTCAACAATACTTAAGAAAGTACATCTGTTACACTTATTTTCCATGAAACGAACTAATATTTTAAAACTAGTTATTATTTTTTAATATTGAGTATTTCTACTTCAAAACACGTGTGTTTATTCATTCATTAAGGCTTCTCACTCATGGTGTTGTTTATATATAAATGATTGCTTGATACATATTTACTTTATTTAAACATGGTAGACCAATTAAAATAAAAAAAGAAATATATAGGTCCATATGCTTTTAAACAAGGTATAAGACGTTGAAATTTTTGGCGGGAAATCCATTTCTCTTGATTCTCACTTAATTTAACATTAAGACTATTTTTTTGTCTTAAACCTTGGAAGTTATATCAAGAATTTAAAGAACACTTATCAGGTGTCTTTTTTCGACCTTTATAAGACATTCGTGAATAAAAACCGCGGGACCGTGTGCAAAATTCTTGAAGCTATTGAACTGGCGAAAACCAGAGGAGTTAATGTTAACTTATGTCTTGCAGTTAAAAAGATAATCGCATGTTTCTTTATCTTAAGGGTGTAGTAAGGTGAGGTTTCTGCAATTTTTAAAAGTCATTCTGATTTCTCTGATTTTATCCATTATTACTATGTAAAATATTTTGCCTCATTACACCCATTTTCTAGTCATCAAAGTCTTCAGTAGCTCATTTTAAGTCAGTAAGCAAGATTTTATTAGATTGCAGATTTTCCTTCCATGTGAAACATATCAATAATGTCTCCATCTGATACTAAGGTATAAAGCCAAGAGAGGCTTTCCCGCCATTTTTATACCCCCGCTCCGAAGGAGAGGGGGTATACTGTTTTAGCCTTGTCCGTCTGTCTGTCCGTCCGTCTGTCCGTCTGTCCATTCGTCCGTCCGTCCGGAACATCTTTCGTCAAGGATTTCTCAGCTTGTGTATGTAGTAATGATTTGATATTTGGTCTGAAGCTTAAGTATGATGAGTTGTACTGTGTCTCCCTTTTCAAGTCTGTCACTTATCTACTTCCTGTTTGACGAAAACTTTGATTTTTCCCATAATAGCCATATATTGAAAATTTTCGTCGAGGATTTCTCAGCTTGTGTATGTAATAATGATTTGATATTTGGTCTGAAGCTTAAGTATCATGAGTTGTACTGTGTCTCCCCTTTACAAATCGGTCACTCATCTAGTTCCTGTTTGATGAAAACTTTGATTTTGCCCATTATAGCCAGATATTGAAAATTTTCGTCTAAGATTTCTCAGCTTGTGTATGTAGGAATGAATTGATATTTGGTCTGAAGCTTAAGTATGATGAGTTGTACCGTGTCTCCCCTTTTCAAGTCTGTCACTCATCTACTTCCTGTTTGACTTCATCAATTTTTATACGACCGCAAAAATTTTGCGGTCGTATTGTGGTATGGCGCAGTCGTCGGCGTCGGCGTCGGCGTCAGCGTCGGCGTCGGCGTCTGTGGCCAGCATAACTTTGTTTCTAGTGGACGGATCATCTTCAAATTTCAGTATGTGGTTTCTTGGCATAATGGCAATCCCGGGTTTTAATTTTGGGTTTGTGGCCCCACCCGTTTAAAAAAAGGGGGCCAAAAGGGGTTAAATTAGGTGTTTTCACATTTTTGAGTGTAGAATCTTTATTATTTATCGGATTTTGATGGGGTTTCTTTCAATAAACTCCTTAGAAAATTTCCAATCTGGAGTATTCCCAACGGATTTCATGTGGCATGTACCGTTCACGAGATAAATGGGGCCCAAAAGGGGCGAATTTCAAAAATTTCATTTTTTTATTTTTAGTCCGATTTTGATGCAATTTTTTCCAAAGGATTCCTTAAGAAAAATTTACATAGCGCTCTACTATTAGATTTTTTGTAACTTGTTTCCTAACCCAGCTATGAGGGGCCAAAGGGGGCCAAAATCATAAATTTACAGATAACCTAAAATTTTTATTTTTCATCGGATTTCGATGGGATTTTTTTCTTTGGATTCCTCTTGATGTAAGCTTCCAGTAGTATGTCAACAGATTTTGCGTAGCTCTTACCGTTTCTGAGCTATAAAAGGTCAAAGAGGAATAAGGAGTCATTAGGGCTAATTTTTATTTTCCCTAGTTTGTGTACAGCTAATTACTGGGTCAATCTTCTTATTGCGTCCTTCTAATTATTGTGTCAAGCTCATTCGTTTGTCCATACTCACTTTAAATTACACTTTTTCAAATTTCAGTGGACGACATGCTGCGGTCGTATCATGCTGCGCTCGGCATTATACCAATATATTGAACATTTTTGGTCCATACTTGTTTGTGTCCACACTTGAACTGTGTCTACACCTGCATTGTATCCGCACACACTTAAAGGAGTAGGGGCTATAAGGGCCTTATTTGGCCTGAAACAAAAATTTGGTTGAATTCCCAGAATTTTCTCATTGAAATGTTCTATGGGTATGGCTTTTCAGTTAACAGTAACATTTCTCAAATATTGATGTATGGTTACTGAGTTTTTGAGTGTAGAAGAAGGGACAAATTGAAGATTTTGTCGAAAAATGACAAATTTGACAAATTTTGACTACTTTTTCTGTATAGGAAATATAGAGCACATGCAAGAATAAAAAAATATTCATATGAGCGGTTCAATTTTTTTTTACCGATAAGTTGGTAAATTATCTAATTGGTTCTTGGATGTGCTCGATATTTCCAGTTAGGAAAACTGTTCGAAAATCTGCCAAATTCGGTATATTTCTATGAAAATGGTCAAAAGAAGCCTATTAATGACGTCAGAACTGTACCTATTGTGACGTCATTGGTTCTGACTTTTGTATTTTTTCTGTAAATAGGATCTCAACTTTGAAACGCACATAAAAGAAAATATGGAGGTGCAACTTTGAAATTCACTGGAATCTTGGGCCAAATCAACGCCTTATCGCACCTTGTCCTTTGCACTTTCCATATTGATTCAGTGTTCAATGAGCGGGGGTATAACTGGCTGCCATTCGGCGACAGCTCTTGTTAAAATGTTAAATACCTTTAAAATAAGGTCCATAACTTATCAATATTTTTACTTTTTTTTATTCCTTTAACAATGGTCTTTCCATTTATGGTATCAAATTAGAATCGTAGATTTATAAAATTTCACCTTACTACATCCTTAAGTGGCAAAAACTGTTAAAATCATTGAAGGACAAAGGTGAAATAAATCCGTTACATTCTAAAAGTTTGCGCAATACCATGGGACAGAAGGTCTTAGTAACGCCAGGATCAAGCTAGAGAGCTGGAGTTGCATCAGTGTCATTTTCGGAACTCAGGATTGATTTTTTTCTTTTTTTTTACGGAATTCTTATTTACGGAATTCCGAGATTGGAACAACCTTTTACAAACCTTCATTATCTGTATTCAAAATGTTTTTATGAATTTCAAATATTTTGATTTGATCTGACGAGAAAGAAGTCGATGATTATATGCAAAAAATCAAATTGCAGTTTACTTGGGTATTTAATTATTTTTTTACAATCTCGGTATTTTAAAAACGGTTTTTGAGGAATGGTGGGACAGGTTATACGGGACAACAGGATCGGTAATTTATTCATTTGGAGTTCGGGATCAATGCTTTAAGGGATCCCAGATCTGCGTTGTAATTTTCATTTTCAGGAAATCGAATTTATTTTTGGAGATTTGAAAAATATTTCTTTTCAAGTCTCAATGATTCTATGATTTGACTACCTCCTACCCTCCCTCCTTAAACACAAAAGGCGTCTTTGAATTTTGAACTTGAAACTCAAACGATTAATCATTTAGATATGTCAGTTTTAAACATTGACAAAAGAGGCAGGGCTCAGGGCTCCAACACAAGGGCTGCGGGCTTCACTTATAGATTTCTGAGCTCAGGGCTCTGCTCACTTGCCTTTGGGCTCTCAGAGTGCTGTGGAGCCCATTGTTACCGAAATCCTTCCAAGAGCATATATTTTAAAATGGCCTAAATGAACCTCAAGTCTATTTACAGTCTCGATCGACTGTTGATATGTCAGAACCTATAAAAGTGTGTCATATTTTCTTATTTGTAGGTAGTGTACGTGCCAGGTGCCACTTTACACGATTTTAAACAATATTTTGCAATATTTCAATTTTAACAATATTTTGAAAAAAAAAAACTAACATAGGAACTAATTTTACGACTTTATACCATACTTCTCTCAAACACATTGTACATTAAAAAAATGTCAATCCCAACCAAGAATACAGCGTATTTTTTTTATACCAGATGCAATTTAAAGTTTTTCAGGGAAATTCTAGTATTTAGAAAAAAAAAGGTCAATATAAGGTTGCCAAAGTTTGTTATATTTGCTTCTCTCGGCACTGGCAATGTTAAGTGGACATTAATTTTCCCCCAAAAAAGCAACACGACAAAAGATTTCAAAGTATAAATAAATAACAAGAATTCAATAACTTAATCTGAAGTGACATTTGGTGAAAATAAGTTATTTGTTCAAGATTATAATGAAAATAAAATTATTTTTGTAGGCAAAATCGCAAAAGCCCCCATTCCCTTGAAAATCAAATTGACGTCCCTACAGGTTTACTGATATATCACAAAAGAAATATAGGAAGGTGGTGAAATTTGGGCAAATTTCAATTTGAGGCACATACTTTTGTGTTTCTTCTGTAGCTACATGTATGCCATTATTTTCTATGCATGTATGTGATTTTGTTGAGATGTATTAATCTTTGGTCTACTCGAACTATTCCTTTTATATGTTCACTCAAGAACATAAGAGTGCAAACATAACCTCTCGCCAAGTTCACTTGAACCAGTCATTTAAGCTCTTCTTAGTCAACATAGGACCATTTTCAAGTTATCTTGGACCAGTCATATAGCAGTCATAAAACTATTCTAAGTTTACTTTAGAACTGTGTTAGCGCCCTGACTGCTCTGACCCGTTCTGGTCAAAGAGCCCTGACTGCTCTAACCTGTAATAGAATCGTGACCGCTCTGACCTGTCATAAAACCCCGACTGTTTTTATATTACACAGCCAAACATTATAAACATTTAATTATTACCACTTGGCCGATGCCTTTGTTAGTGGACTGTAAGTCCCCGAGGGAATTCACCAACCCAGTAGTCAGTACTTCGGTGTTTTAATTATATATTTTACGTTGAATTACAGCAAGACTTTCAGTATTGCAGGCATCGTTATAATATTGAATTAAGAAATTTGATGCAGTGTTGTGGGCATCGATATATTATCCCATAAAGAAAATCTGCCATTTTGATATATTTCAGGTTATATTACAGGACGTTGAAATATTGCGAGCATCCACATAATATGGAATGAAGAAAATCTGCCTTGTCTTATATATTTAATGTTAAGTTACAGGAAGTAACGGTTTAGCTGGCATTGATATAATACCGAATGAAAAAAAAATCTGCCTTTTCTTATATATTTAATGTTAAATTACAACAAGTTGTAGTATTGTGGTCATCGATATTATATCGAATATAGAAAATTTGCCTTTTTTTATATATTTTATGTTAGATTATAGCAAGTTGCAGTATTGCGAGCATCGATATATTATCACTTAAAGAAAATATCTGCCTTTTTAGAATGTCTTAGGTGAAATTAAGTTTTAGAATTACGTGCGTCAGTATATTAACGAATGAAGAAAATCTTCCTTGTCTTATAAATTTTATGTTAAATGACAGGAAATTGCAGTATTGCAGGCATCGATATAGTATTGAATGAAGAAAGTCTGCTTTTTCATATGTTTTTGGTTCAGTTACCGCAAGTCACAGTATTGCCGGCACCGATATGTTATATAGTAAAGTAAATCTACCTTTTCTTATATATTTTATGTTAAATTACAACGAGACCTGCAGCATTGCGGGCATCGATATAATTTCGAATGAAGAAAATCTGCATTTACTTATATGTTTTAAGTTCTGTTACTTGAAGTCGCAGTATTGATGGCATCTTTATAATCTGTGACTACTTTTAGTACGAGTATGGAGAAAATATGCCTTTTTAACTGTTTTTGGTTGACCGAAATTAGTCACATGAAGTCTTCTTAACCCATTTTAACTCACTAGTAAAGTGTGTCTTGGAAATAAATTATTGTTTATGAACATTGACTGATATATTTTCCTCAAACATGCAAATTCTTATGAAGTTCAGTCATAAAACGAAATTCTAATTCACAGAAATTGAATTGGGTACGGAGATTCTTGGTACGGGTACGAGTTAAGCACGGCCAATTTGATTTTCAAGGGTGAGGGGGTGGTATTTTTAGAAAAGAAATTCTAGCCCCGATTTTGTGGCCAAACATTTTTCAGCACCTTGGTTGAAAAAAATAATTTGACACTGACTTTGTCAATAAGGGAGAGAAAAAAAGCCTGACTCAACAAAATTTCCAAACATAATGTACGGCGAAAAAACAAATAATCTGGCTCATGAAGCGGGCAAATAAAATTCCCGGCTAGGGCAAAAATTCCAGAATCTCTGAATATCAACTCGTACAAATGGGTCGTGCCTTAAACTCATTAAAATATACAAGATTATTTAATGTTAGACTCTACTAATAACCAATCAGCTGCTGGCATAGTCAACAGTAGTACTTATGTAATCAAAGCCATGCTACTTTCACTTTCAATATAACTGTGAATATTGACAATATTTCTCCTATTGACAAGCATTTTTATTCAATGTCCCTCCTTGCATATGAAAAATACTGAAGCCTCATCAATGACTACATGAATGCTCAAGGATCTGACATATGAAATTGGAAATTTGCAAACCCAATTTTGGTTTATAGGTGATAGAAATTTATTATTAGATTTAAAGGTAAGTGAGAACCGAACCGTCAGTCAAAGAACGAACAATCCATGGACAAAGGCAACATCGGAAATACTAGAAAACAAGGACACCACTTGAGAACGGGGAAAAAAAAACATGAAGACACACATACAGCTGAACAACATGAACCCAATAAAAACCATGGGTGAGATAAGATGTACCGGTAGAGTAAGCATCTCCTGCTTCCTATTAGACACCCGCTGTGTTTAACATGTCAACTCCGGTAGTAAAGTCAAATCCGATAGAGTAAAAACAAACTTCACATTCCCCGTTTCCCTTTTTTAGCTCACCTGGCCAAAGGCCATGTGAGCTTTTGTCATCACTCGGCGTCTGTTGTCAGTCGTCCGTCGTCTGTCGTCGTCCGTAAACTTTTTACATTTTTGCTATCTCCTCTGAAACAACTGGACCAATTTGAACCAAACTTTACAGGAATGATGTATGGAAGGTCCTTTACTAAGTTTGCCGAAATTTTTTCGATCCGCCAAAAAACATGGCCGCCAGCGCTGAACTTAGATTTAACATTGGACCCTATGGGAAAAAGCATATATTTGCTATCTCCTCTGAAGCTACTGAGGCAAATTGAACCAAACTTTACTTGAATGATGTATGGAAGGCCCTTTACCTAGTTTGCCGAAATTTTTTCGATCCGTGAAAAAACATGGCAGCCAGCGCAGAACATAGTTAACATGGGACCCTATGGGAAAAGCAAATATTTGCTATCTCCTCTGAAGTTACTGAAGCAAATGGAACCAAACTTTACATAAATGATGTATGGAAGGTCCTTTACTTAGTTTGCCGAAATTTTTTCGATCCGTGAAAAAACATGGCCGCTAGCGCAGAACTTAGATTTAACATTGTACCCTAGTTTCTGAAGCAAATGGAACCAAACTCTACAGAAATGATGTATGGAAGGTCTTTTACTTATTTTGCCGAAATTTTTTTGATCCGTGAAAAAACATGGCCGCCAGCGCAGAACATAGTTTAACATGAGACCCTATGGGAAAAGCAAATATTTGTTATCTCCTCTGAAGTTACGGAAGCAAATGGAACCAAACTTTACAGGAATGGTGTATGAAAGGCCCTTTACTTACTTTGCCGAAATTTTGTTGATCCGTCAAAAAACATGGCTGCCAGCTCAGAACATAGTTTACATGGGACTCTATGGGAAAAGCATATATTGACTATATCCTCTGAAGCTACTGAAGCAAATTGAACCAAACTTTACAGGAATGGTGTATGGAAGGTCCTTTTCTTAGTTTGCCGAAATTTTTTTCGATTCGTGAAAAAAACATGGCCGAGTTTAACATGTGACCCTATGGGAAAAGCATATATTTGCTATCTCCTCTGACGCTTCTGAAGCAAATTCAACCAATCTTTACAGTAAGGATGTGTAATAGGTCCTTGGATCTGACAAAAAAGATGGCCTCCAGTGCAGAACATAGTTTAACACTGGAGCCGGGAATGAGATCCTTATAGTCATCATCTCTGAAATGTATAGAAGGTCCTTTGCAAAAATTATTCATTTCAATAGGATCAGAGAAAAAACATTGGTGCTAATGAAGAACATAGCTAAACCTTTGACCCTATTGGTAAGAAAACATCTTTTTTAGTCATCTTTGGCATAGAAGTATTTTGCCAGGTGAGCGATACAGGCTCAGTCTCTCAGCCTCTAGTTATATTTAGTTGTAGAGGGAAAGATTTGTTGTCATCCGGGAAACAGATATCCCGTGACGATCGACAATATCGTGTTATCGGCCGTGGAACTTCTGTAGTGATGACTTTAAGTTTTTGGTAACGTACCCTAAGAAAATCAAATCGCTCCATAAAGTGAACTTCAGGAATTAAGAAAATTCACAAAACGTTATAATCGCCGCCTATAGAATATTTAGTGGAGTCTGACTTTTACTGGCCAATGCACTACACGGTACATGATTGAGTACTTTCTGTATAATAATTCATTATGCGAACCGTTTGTGGATCAAATGCGTTCATCGTGTGCGTGTGGTAGGGATCGTTGAGCGTTTCCTTCGTTGTATTAGATTTAGAGTATTTACAGTTCTTGTATTGTTTTAGAGCTCTACGACTAATCAGAGCAGTCAGGATTCTATGACAGGTTAGGGCGGTAAGGGCTCTATGACTGATCAAAGCAGTGAGGGCTCTATGGCAGTTCAGAGCAGTCAGGATTCTATTACAAGTTAAAGAGGTCATGGCTCTATGACTGGCCAGAACAGTCAGGGCTCTATGAGTGGCCTGAACAAGTTAACATAGGACTGTTCTCATGACTGCATGCTCCCCAAGTTAACTTGGACGAGGGGTTTTGTCTGCTCCTCACTCTACAACACAAAAGATCAATACATCAAACGCTGTCGTGCTGTCAGCCTTGTTTTGCTGCTTTTTTATATAACGGATTGTTACATGCAAACAATTGTAGGTCTTTTAATTTTTTTACATGGCCTTGAAAACCTATCTATAGTCAACAGCAATATGACAGATAGCTTCATTCTGTATGGTTTTGAGGGTGTGTGTTTACATATTTCATAGATATCCTAGAGGGTATTCATTGAACTTATTGTAAAGAAACTCATAAATTTAGAAGATGTAGAGCAGCATTAACAAATCGAAAATTTTCACTTTTTAAAACGCAATATCAATATTGCAATACGGAACTTTTTAGATAGAGTTCTTTGTAGTTGAAAGGACTGGCGGATCAGCCTTAAAAAAAGGTGTTCAAATGGAGTTTCATAAAAAAAAGGGACTGATGTCGATTTTTGATAGTTTAAATCAAATTTTGCCGACATTCGACACGATTTTTTCCAGAAAAAGGAGGTATCAAATCCCCCGAACTGGATCTGCCAAGCAAACGCATTTGATTAGTACCTCAATACCAGTAATGAAGGTTAGAACTATGTTTGGTCTATTAAATAAATTAATGCTGACATACCTTTAGTTTTAAATGGAATTACTTCATCTTGGTTTACTATTAAACATGGTTTCAGACAGGTAGATGTTTGTAAGGATAAGAGCAATAGATCATATCCAGGTTCAATGTCTGTACTCCCTAATTTGGACTTTTAGACTGATCCCGGTAAGGACATTTACTGGTTCCCCATGCCCAATTGTACTGAGCACTAATGAAAACAGTAATTGTCTGAATTTCTTAAAACTGAATTATTTCTGAGAAAATCAAATTTTTTAACATTTAAAGCATCAGAAGGGAAATATTTTGAATCATTTCTAAGTTGTCGAAATGCGCATATGCAGAAAATAAATTAACAGTAACTTCGGTATTATGATATTTCTAAACAGGATTGCCCTACGGAAATAAGATATTTCTGTCAGGGACAGGCAACTGATTGCATTGGTCTTAAGTAAAATACTTGATAGTACAACAGTTTTATTTTTATATCAGATGATTTATGAGATACATTGATCAATAAAAAATTACTAAAAGTTTAATTCGTCTTTCTAATGTGAATAAAACACTTACTTTGGAGTTCTGTTTGTCCACACCCAACTTGGATATCATCTATTTTAGTTTACGAATTTAACACTAATCCTTTTTCAAAAATGAAAATGTTTATACTGTTACAAACGTTTATTTGAAAAGGTCCTTAAAGTCATGAATATTATGTTTTTGTGATCCATGAAGTAAGAATGGTAAGAATGGTAATTTTATATGATGCAGTAGGAGAATTTTACATAATCTTATTAATTTCGTAAATTTAACTAAAATATTACAGAAATTTAATTTCTGTTATTCAATATCTTCTTAGGGTTAAACACGGGCTCAGGACTTCAATCTTTTGTGAACAAGGGATTCCGAACTCCAACATTAGGGCTCCGATCTCAGCTTACATGGCTCCAATTTTCACTCATATGGCTCCGGGTTCCACTCACTTTGCAACGAGCTCAACATACATGGGCACCTAGCTGTCATAGATCTTTGACGTTCATGTTTTACCCCAAATCTAAGAGCCAGTTTAGGAAATGTTACTGTTTATCGGTTAGAGTCAGTTATTTCATCCATTAGGATTTCTCGTGATTTAGTAATTGGACTGTTAACTTTTGCATGGTAGAAAATTGATTTTCATTTAAATAGTTCAATGCTTGAATTAAGGATATGTAAACAGCCGGCAAATATTAATAGTTAGCAAACTGACATATTTTTTTTTGTCAAATATTAAGTATCAGCCCATTTTTGTTTGCATTAGTTATATTAATTTTTAGAATATTCTAAATGACAACGAATACCAAATATTTCAAAAATTTGTGACAAAAAATAGTAATGAATCTTCATTTTAGTCATTACTTTTACACCGGTCAGTGCGAAACTTTCCTTTTACACATTATCTTTTTTTTAAAATTCCATGAAAATGAAGAAATGTGATTCAAAATTACCTATGAATCTTCATTTTAGTCATTACATATACACCAGTCAGTGTCAAACTTTCCTTTTACACATTATTTTGTTAAAAATTCCATGAAAAAAATCTGATAAAAGATCACTTGTAAATGTTCATTTAAGTCATTACCAAATATTTCTGCACTTAAAAGATAATATTTCGACATTTTAACTTTGTAATGCAGTCCTTGAAAATATAGTGTATTTTTGTTGTGAATTTTTAAATCCTGTATTCAGATGATATTCCAAGGCTTCGCCAAACAAGATTTAAAATAAATATACGTTTTAATCTTTTTGCTGAAATGATTATTATTTTTTTGTTGGTTTAAATAAAAGTTACTCTGATCTGTGCGCGTGTCACACTTACTTGTATATTACATGGAATAAACATTTATGTAAAGATCACGGTTGACAGGTGGTCCAGACATGTAATTTTGAAAGGTGATATTGTTACTGTTAATAAATAAAATTGTATAACTTTGTTCTGCTTTAAAAAAAAAAACATTTATTTCATAAACCAATTTCGATTTTACAAAGATACAGTAAAAATAACAGTTTAATGGAAACAGGCATTAGTGCAAAATTCGACACAAAAGGCATATGGATAAAATTTTACTATAAAAAAAAGAAAAAAAAATCAGCGAGGAGGGCGTTTTCTTTTATCATCAATCTATTGGATATACATGTACAAAATTTTTCAATTTTTCAGACGATTATTTCTTTGACCTAAAACAGATAAGGATTTGATAAATTCATTAATAAGCAATGAAGGGATATGGAGTAAATGCACATGAGACAAAATCTCTATAAATACATGGTAAAAAGCAATGGAACAACGCTTTTATTGTTGTTCTTCATCTTGAAGTCACCATGAGGCCTTCAACAATGAGCTTTGCCCATACCTCATAGTAAGTTCAAGACGGCCCCTAGCACCGGTTTGAGCGGAATTCATTTCTAGATGTCGAGCAATGCCACATCCATGTTTATTCCGGCCATAGATGCGGGATTGTCAACAAACATTAAGTAAACTGGCAAAGTGTTCTTACAATCACTGTCATCCGTTGCCCGACAAAAGCACCAGTTTCCCCAGCTGGTGGACAATCACAACAAATAGACAAACACAGGGCACTCATCAAGTCGATTCTGAGAAAACTTGGCTGTATAAATTAGTGAGATGTGGGCAATATTAACAGGTGGTCAGATCACATTTTGAAATTACAAAAATAGAATGCCAAAATTCGAAAGTGTGATAGTGCATCCATATGAGAAATTCTCTCAAGCACAAGTTCACCATACCTGAAATGTATATAGAGCATAAATCTCTCGCACGGGGAATCTTTTTACGTCTCATTAAGTATGTTTTTTCATAAAACATATGTAAATTTTGGTCTCTGCATAAAAGACCCCAGTTGTACCAACTTTACAACATCAACATTTTGTTTGGATTTTTTTTCTGATAAGTGTTTGGTAATTTTTGGTTTTGTTTTGTTTTTGTTTTTGTATGTCTTTTTGCATTTTGTTTCAATATATCTTTGGATTAGGAATCAAATTAAGGTATACAGTACAATAAAAGGATATCGATATATATATATATATATATATATATATATATAAATAAAAAAAAACAATTACAAAAACAATGTAGAACATGCACTGTAGTCTTTCAGAAGTTTTACGGTCGACATCATCATCTTGTTGTCCGCTATTTGATATCTGTTTCCCACATGACAACAGATCTTTCCCTTTAAAGCATAAATGTTGTTTCCTCTACCGAGTTTGACTTTACTACCGGATTTGAAATGTTCAACACGACGGGTGTCTTATAAGAAGCAGGAGATGCTGACTCTACCGGTGCACCTGATCTCACCCATAGTTTTATATTGGGTCCATGTTGTTCATCTTTGTGTGTGTCTTCATTTTTCTTTTCTGTGCTGTACCCGTGTTGTGTCTCTGTTTTTTTCTGCCTTTTTTGTTTCTGGTGTTGCCATTGTCCTTGGATTGTTCGCTTTTAGATTGACGGTTCGGTTCTGACTTACTTTTCCACAACAAATACATGCAAACACATATAAATATCCATTTTAAGTTCCTACCGGTTTCACCCTTGCGGGGATATTCATGGAAGTCATGGATAACGTAACTAAGAGTTAAACAACGTCATAAATAACTTAGTAACGGGAACGGTAAGTAACGTTCAGTATTACAGTAATTTCGTAAAGCGACAACGTCTGAAAAATAAAATACGTTACTATAAAAAAATACTTGGCATTCAATATTACGCATTTAGTAAAGGTCTATACTTTTGAATAAATATAGTTTCTTTGTTTTCTCTTTGTTGCTGCGTGTTATGGCTTGAAAATTGATACAGCGCGAAAACATAAAACTGAGGATTAAAGGAAATTGCACAGTCACTTATATGTCCGCTTAGAGGTATCATTCGTGTTGAAGGGTCCCTAATTTGCTGGCGGTGTAATGTCATTCTTTTTCGAATGCTAAGGCTGGTCTGAATAATATAATTTTCTCCATATCTGCGACAAGTTATAACATAAATCAAATTTGACGATGCGCATGTCATGGAATTATTGACAATAGATATTGCACCATTTTTGAAAATAAAAGATGATCCTGCTAATAAATAAATACAATTGCCACAGTTTGGTCTTCCGCATTTTCGAACTGTTGGAGTTTCCTGATGTTTTGGTAGTTTTGCATTTGTTAAAAGTTTCTTTTGAGACTTTGGTTGACGTTCCTTTTTATAACCCTGTCGTTTTCCAGTACCCTTGTTTTGCGGTTATCAGTCTTTAATGTTGGCAAATTTCTGTGAATGATGTCGAAAGCTTCGTTGTTCCTTGGATTGAATGTGGAGATAAACGGAATTACATTTTCTTCATGTTTACTTTTTATCCGTCTTAGTTCACGGATGTCCACTGACTTTGCTTTCTCTATTCCATTCCTAATCAAATGTTTAGGATAGTTTCGTTTTTCTTAAAAGAACTAAGCTCTGTTAATCTACGATCACGTGTTGCTATATCAGTCGCAATTGTACATATTCTTCTCGCAAGGTTATAAACTACCATTTCTAGACATTCTAATCATAAACAAGGAAGGAATACTGGAAACCGATATATATTACAAACCTACTGATTCTAAACAGTATTTGATTTTCACCTCGTGTCACCCGAAACATACCAGAAATAATATTCCTTATAACCTTGATGCTGATGATGTTGAGTACCAGTAGTATCTTTACTTTTGAGTTCATTTGGGTATTTAAGATGAAGGTTATCTTTAAATCAAGGGGTAAGAATTTTGATAAGAACTGTTTATATCAAAAATATACAAGGTACAAGTTTCAAATAAGACAATTTTGAATACCCTATGTGACCTCTGGTACACCACCTTCGGTCCATTGGAAATAAGCACCCTTCAACCTAAAACATAAAGGAAAATATCTAAATAATCAAATTCTAAAAGCTATAAAGTAGTGAATTTCGGTTAAAACTATACTTCATCTGAAATACATGCAACTTTGGTATCTTTTGTATACAGAGGACCTTTTTAAAATAATTTAGATATTGAAGTGAGTTATATTTGGCCGCTTGCTAGAAAACGTAAACAAAATGGGAATTTTTAGTTTTCCAAAATATCAACTGATTTTTCGTTGAGGTGCATATTTCTTAAAGATATATATAAAACTTTAAAAATATATCTTATAACAAAAACGCATGCCTGAGCTATACGTAAAATATGTTTTCTTAATCTTTCAGACAAGATCAGACTCACAAACTGCAAACTTTTAACCTTTTCATGTAAAAAATCTTCTCAGTTTTTTTTTCGTTTCAAAAGTTACAGATTTGTCATTAGTGTGAAATGTGACAGTTTAATCATACAATACACATAGATGCTTACATAAGTACAAATAACACCATTCCTAGGGTCGACACGGCAATTTCTTTTTCTAAAAAAAGAGGAAAAATTGAAATATTCGGAATTCTTAGTTTTTTCACTCTTTCATCATTTTACATTTAAATCTAAGAAAATTTTGTTAAAACCTAAGGAATATCTCACTCTTGCATAGCTCCGAGTTCACACTGTCAGTGCTTTAGTTTTTTGTGTTGTCTTGTTAAATTTTAGTTTTGTCTTCGTCAATTATGTTTGTGGAGCCGATCTGTCCTTGTGCATGTTTGAATTATAAAGTGATTACAAAGGCTTTTAAAAATTGAAACTTGGTACTGTTTGAGGGTTAGAGAAGTAACATGTACCATGGATTTTAATTGGTTTTGTCTCCGGGTTAGAAAAGGGCATTAACCAATCAGCCACTTAACAGATCTTTCAAAACATTTATATGCCTCACTGACCGTGTGACGGGTGCTGTTAACAGAGCAGGACATGCTCACCCTTCCGGAGCACCTAATGTCACTCTCAGTTTCACTGGAGTTCACACTGTGAGTGCCTTTGTTCTGAATGTTGTGGTTTCTGGTTCTGTGCTTTGTGTCTGTCTGGCGTCATTGTTTTTGTGTCTAACGTCTTTGTTTTCTGTGTTCTCGTTTTTGCCCTGTCTTTGGACTTCGATTTTTGTGAATGTCACCCCTTTGTTCCTTCGGTATTCTACTGCCGTTGTTACTTAGCTGATTTTTGCTTTCCTAATCAGATCATATTGGTTATTTGTTTCGGTTCATCGATTTCATGGGGCCTGGGTGGCCGAGTGGTTCAGGTAGTTTTACTACCTATACAACCACTGTAGTATATCATCACTGCAGTGCGAGTTCGCACCCCACTTTGTACATTACAAAAAAGGGTGCACTCGACGTATAATCGTAAATGACAAAGTATATCTGTTACCTGACCAAGGTCGGTGGTTCTCTTCGGGCACACCTGCTTCCTCCACTACTAAAGCTGACCGTCATAAGATAGCTGAAATACTGTGGAAAGTGATGTTAAACCCCATATTGATCAATCAATCAATCAATCATGGATTCCTAATGTTTTGACTTGATCTGCACTGATGAGACATACGTTGTCGAAATGCGCATACTCAAAAGCTAAATTCAAAATAACCTCGGTATTGTGGAATCAAACGGAAATGTCTCAGTCAAGACAAAAATGCTATTCAAAACTGTTAAATGAGCATATTCCCATTCATATTGTAATATTCTGAACAGATATATCATGATAAGGAGGAGTATTTTCCAAAACTAGAAGTCGCGGGCGGTAAAATTTTCCATGCCTGAAAGGCGATGGAAATTTAGACCTTAGACTTGTTTTTTTTGCAAATACCCCGACCTTCATGATATATCTATCTAATTACACCGAATGTCTATATCATTAAAGCGCACAGATGACTCTTGGACAAATACCACGGTGAAGGTGTATTTGCAAAAAAAAAAAAAAAATACAACGGCTATTAACCAACCAGAATGCAGCTTACTTACATAAGGTGTAATTAAAGAAATTATCCTAAATTGTTCTCAAACATACAAAAAAATTATTACAGTGCATAGAAATAATTTTGTACGTTTTTATCTTCCCCTTCCAAAACAATCGCAATTAATTGTTCTGAATATTGCTGTTGAGGGGAAAGTAGGACGAAATTGATAATGGTATCAATGAAAAATTGGAATTTGAAACAATTTTGGGAATATATTATAAAGGTGTCTTTACATCACAGATTGCGTTCAAAATATTACAATGATATTCACAGAGAATATAACTCCAATCATAGTTATCCAGTTTTTGTAGCAAACTTCAGTGTTTTGAACATTTGCAGCCATCAAATATGTGATGTGTAGGTTGGATTGCCCCGAGAGTCCTATTTCTTTCTTTAAGCATTCGATGTAATGATTTTTACATATGAAAATGATTTTATGAGGGGCCTTATCTGCCGGAACAACATATTTGTCATGAATGGAGGACAAGTATTTGGCAACATTGGCCTTTTGGAAAATGGAGGATGCTTGAGGTCTCATTGATCCTCGTAGCTGACTAGTTCGTTAAAGACATCACAGCCTTAATCCACTAACAAAGGAAATCAAGGTATTCGTCTTGTTCACGCTTCATCCATTTTCTTGTCATGAATAATCTGTGTTGACCAATATCAATGAAAACTGCGTCTAATTTGTATAAAGATGAGGATTGGTCAGTAACAGAATTTTGTAAAGATTCTGTGTACAGTGCATTCAATTTAGTAAGTGGCAAAGAGTATAGTTTTGTGCGAATGTGATGCAGTCCTAGAGATTTGCAAACAAGATGAAATAGACCATTTATAGATACACCATGAAGACTAAACAATGTATAATGGGGATGGCCATAACTTTGTTTACGTTTAGGATTGTTGTCAAAAATACGTATCACATTTATATCGTTGCATTTAGAGCTAGATAGATTAAATATACTATCAATTTTGTCATAGAAACCATATGGTATTGCAGTTCCTAATTTACGTATCAAGATTTCTTCTTTTTTTCTACGAAGAGGTGTAGTAAGGTTATGGTTGTTACTAGGGTCACCGTGGTAAATTTTTTCTGGAATGCGAACTTTCAAAAGAATGATCAAGTTGTACATTGTTGATTAAAACACAAATATTCCTCCACAAGTTGATATATATCATAAAAATTCTACATTTTTATCTAATGATGACTACACAAATGCAACTCAAAAGTATTTTTTTTTACATTAATTTATTTCAAAGCTTCATCTAAGTAGCGTCACTTACCTGTAGTGTTTTATTTTCATTGGTGTTTGCTGAGTAGAATGTAAATCTTTGGATAAATGAACATTACCAGTATGCTACTGATTTATGGAGAAAAAGGAGTTATCTCCCCTACCCCATGTCTACTACCTTGATCGCTACATAAGTCAAATCTAGAGGATGTATCTGCAGATATTGTAATTAATTGCTCTACCCGATACATTAGTTGTCTAAATATTGTATGAAAAAGAGTTTAATGTGACTCTTAATATCGAAAATCTTACCCCTATACGAACAAATTTTCCCTTAAATTGTCATTTTTTGTTTTGATTGGAACAAAAAACACAAAGGATTTAAAATTTTTATCATAAATAGAAAAAGAATATTCATAAGAATCATGGAACTCCAGTCCTTTCATAAAATAATCAAAATCTCTAGTTTTGAATGGAATCTCAAAAAATATTAAAATTAATGAATGTCAGATATAAGTCATATGTATGGAAGACCTTTTCTTTCCCAGTTTTGGGTGAAAATTGACTGTTAGGATTTTTATCTACAAGATATTGAATGAAGCTGTGTTTTCAGCAATATTTTGACAACGTATTTCCTTTTTTACTGCAAATCAATACTTCATGTATGCTTATGATCATTATTCTTTCATATTTAGGTCTACAAGTTTCTATGAAGAAGTTTGACAATTTATAGTTTTTTTATCCCAATTCTTATATATCTTCAATGCAGTAGTATCCGCTTCATGGTGATTTCTTACCAAAATTTAAGACTCCTAAGATAGGGATGTTTCCGTGAACAAAAAATAACAAATCTTATGGTGAAAGTTTTCAAAATTTTTTCTAGAATAATATTAAAACATAATTGTTTCATACTGCAAATTTCAAGAAAATTGACTGTGTTACCTGGCTCTACTTCCTTAAACAGTGATTTTTTGAAAAATTCCAAATTTCATAAATTTTGGGCAAAGTATTGCATTAAAGTCAACAAATTTCTGTTAGAATACCAAATCTTAATATAATTCATGCAACATTGTCATATACAACACATATTTTACATGTTCTTATTATTTTTATGCGAACATTGATAACAAACTTACAATTTTAGGGTTAATTTGTTGTGGGTAGAGGTATGTTTTCAATCTAATTAAAATTAAGTCTACAAGTTGTTCCCTACACTCACTGCATAATAACGGAGGCATGGAGGGGACATGTGAATTTTTTTCAATCTCGTTCCCACGAGATACTTTCTCGTTCCCATGACATACTAAGTCGTGGCCACGAGATACTTTCTCGTTCTTACGACATACTAAGTCGTGGCTGCAAGATACTTATACACTTAGAACCTTCAACAACGAGCTTTGCTCATACTCTTGGCTATCTCGTGGCAACGACTTAGTTTGTCGTGAGAACGAGTTAGTATCTCGTGGCAACGACTTAGTTTGTCGTGAGAACGAGTTAGTATCTCTTGGCAATGACGTAGTATGTCGTGGGAACGAGTCAGTATCTCGTGGCCTTGACATAGCTATCTCGTGGCCACAAGATGATGTCTCGTGGCTGTGACTTAGTATTTCGTGGGAATGACATAGCTATCCTGAGGCCACGACTAAGTAGGTCGTGGGAACGAGATAGTGTCTCGTGGCCACGACATAACTTTCTCAAGTCCACGACTTAGTATGTCGTGGGAACGAGTTAGTATCTCGTGGCCACGACTTAGTATGTCGTGAGCACGAGATAGAATAAAAAATCACAAGTCCCCTCCATGCCTCCGTACATAGTAGATCTTACAACTTCCCACTCTACTTTCTGTACTGATGAACTTTTAGAAATCATCGGGTTTTATCCTTAGCCAAATGCTTCCAAAATCCTGGAAGCTGCGATATGATTTGCTGATTCGAAAGGTCATTATAACAGAAAGTAGATGTTGTTAGATCTACCACGTTGTGAATGTCAGAAAAAATTGTAGATCTAATTTTAATTAGATTGGATATGTTTAGGGATGTAGGCAGCTTAAAGTATTCCACAGTTGCCATTATGTGTACTAGTTGTAAATAAGATGTTATGGACTTTCATTTTATACCCACTTGTCATGAATTTTAACTACTCATAGATAAGATGAGACAAAAGAAGAACAAAATTGTTAAAAATGAAAATATTCAAAGATCCGTTTTATCGTCTATTAGAGGTTTTCGGATAAGCAACTTTATACGAACTTTAACGTAATGTATTGAAATGTATTTGGATTGTATCCCTTTCACCAATAATCGAGGCATATATTTTTTAAATTTGAACGTCTTTTTGGAATAACAAAATACTGAAGTTACAATGAGAATGAAAAGTATTTCAAAAGACACATACTTTGCATTGGTTTTAATTATATTTATTCATATTTTTAACATTTGTCAATTCATTTTACATGGAAAATTTAGAAGTTACTCAATATGTTTCAAATTTGTTTCAATTATTTTTACCATATCAATATTCAGTATCGTTTGTTTTAATTTGCAACTTTAAAATACAGTATAGGAGTATCTTAATGGTGTGCAATTCTGTTAGACAGTATATTAAAAGAGACCTCAAAAATGTCAATACTAGTTTCTGTTGTCTACAAAAGGACCGGATCAGAATTTTTCATTCAATTTTCAAACAGCACCGCGGGACTGAAAGTGATAGCAATAAATAACAGGATTTTGTTCTTAGGAAACACTAGAGAAGCACTAGAGCTTGTTATGCCTATGTAAACTATTACCCCTAGACATCCCAGTATCCTGTGCCTTTTGTTCAAAATAATACTTATACAAATTATAGGTCTGAGATAAAGTTGATTCATGTAATTACATGTTAAGTAAATATGCATTTCAGTGAGATTCTTGCCAAACTCTGTCACTAAAGAAATATGTCGAAATTCGGACTTTTAGTTGACCGATTTTCTTTTTATTTATCATAGTAACAAATGGATTTCACCTTCACGATTTCCCGATTTGCGATAGTGATTGTAGAAAACTGACCGTTTCATGCATGCTATACAGTTGTTCCTGTTGAAATTAAGCGATACCAACTATTCCACTTGAATTTTGACAGAATATATATTAAGGTGTCTGCAGGGTATTATTTTCCTATTATAGAATTTTGTGAAATTTTCTGTGTAGAAACATAATTGTATTATTGTTCAAAATATAAAATAAAATTTGGGGGTCACCGTGCATTTAAGCGCAAAAACTGAAATTAAAAATTTCAGGATTTTACATAGAAATGTTAAGGAAAATGGTTATATAAGAGGATAGCTTGAAAAATTTATTATAGATTTTCTCCATACTTTGCATGTGTTTTGAAATTATTATATACTTTACAAATACAAAATAAAAATTAGGGGTCACCGTTGAAATAAGAGAGATAAATTGCAAAATGTTAATTTCTGTAGTGATATCTTTGTTAAATTCTTTTATCAAATTATCTCCCTTGTATAATTTCTGTGTTCTGTAAATCCAGCTTAAGATTTAAAGCTTGTGTGTTTTAGTCCACTTTTTTGTAATGAAAATGTTGTACAAGTGATTAGGAATAATATTTCTAAATACTTTGGAACATTCTTTATATTTCAAATAACTATTTTGTTAAATTTTCTAAGGAATGAAACCTAAATGAACAAGTATAAGACAAAAATGGCGGAATAATACCACTGAGACACCTTAACTCAGTGATTCTTTTGTTTTTGTTTTTGTTTTTTTTTTTGTTTATTGTTGCTGTTGGTTATTACTATCTTCAAGCCGTATTTTATCTATACCTCAAAGACAACTGTTACTGTTACAGACATGTATATGGTATGTGAAAAACTATTACACTATATAAACCATAAAGCTCTATACAATTTTACATGGTCTTCATGTTTTCAAAATGTTTACTTGCAACCTACATGTGCAGGACATTACAGCAAGCACTATGAAGTTATGATATTGACAGTTCAGAAAAAATGCCCATACATGTAATGCAATCTGCTGTATAAGATATGCATGGCCCTTACAGTTTAGGATGTAAAGATAGAGATGACGTATCAAACGAATGAACAGACAAATGAACAAGAAGCGAGACATTATGGTGAATTCTAATATGGCTTCCTGTATTAGCTTTGCAAGAATTGTCATGTTATAATACCAATATAACACTCTTAGCACATGCGCAAAAGATGTATAGTTTCTGTTGCATATTTTGAATCTATTTTTCATTTGGGGTTCATAATGCTTTTTTCTGCTTGAAAAGGCAATATTCGGGACAAACTTTTAATTTCCTACTTGTGACGTCACAAATAAAATCGAAATGTCCGATTCGTAAGCAGCGTTGGTCGGAAAGTATGAATGGAGATTAAGATGACTTGGGGCATTTTCTACAGTTAAAATAGGAATTAAATCAAACAAAAATAAGTTTTTATTGTATTTGTGGAAAATTTTTTTGTCAGCGATTTTGTTTATCAAAATCAAAATGTTACGGAACCATTAGATAGTCGCTGCTCGCTTCGGATATAAAATGGGTGAAATTTCCATATTAGAATAGAAATAAATCATACCCGCCAAATACTATATTGTCATTATAACATGGGCTTTCGTTGTTTTTGCATATTTTACCCCTCGCTAACGCTCGGGGTAAAGATATATGCAAAAACAACTCAAGCCCATGTTATAATGACAATATAGTATGGCGGCCATGTTTTATTTCTTAATTTCTGTCGATATGTTTTACATGTCAGTGTAATCGAGGCAAGTATTCTATCTTTAAGTTCATTGTAATCATTTGGCAAACATAGTTATTAATGAGAAACGAGTTTTCTCGTACATAAATAAAGCTTTGTGGTATTGAACGTGTCCTAAATAAATTAGTACAGCAAAGCTTTACTAATTCAACTGTGCGTTCACTTTACTACCCATACATGTGCACAGGCCAGTCTTCTTTTATATAACTTATTTCAACCGTCGATCTTTATCTTGGAAAAAATAATGTAAATACTAATAAAGAACATGCGTTCATTCAACAGTAATGTATCTATATGTTTTCGAAAATATCACTAATTACTATTCAGAAAGTTCTGTTGATTAACTAAGTGTATACGATTGTTTAGTCTATTTTGAAGCGCTTCACGTTAACTAAACATCAAGTAAAACAATCGTCAACAGAGTACACTTCGAATAATTTATTAATTTGTTTTTGGGATGTATGTCAGGAATAATCAAGTCTCATTCTTGCTTTCTGGTTTTTGAGGTTTGAGGTAGACTCATTTCTTTTTCATTAGTTCTTATCTCTCGAAAGTACCGTATTCTTGAATTCCGAAGAATTTTTTTTTGCAGCATGCATATGTGTGTGTGTTTCTAAAAGTTAATTTTATCACTTAGGTACGTGTAATAAAAGCAAATTATGATTCTTTTAAAATATAAAAATTAGTTTTGGCAATGTGTTCATACCAATCAGAAGGATACTAAAGTGTTGTGAGTAAAGTTCCAATCATATACCAGTTTAATATTGATTCCTTTAACCTACACTTTTCGTATTAAAATCATGAAAAATCTCATTCTCCCAAATTAAAAAAAGCGAGATAACTCGAGCCTTACGTTAGTTAAGTTGTTTATGTTAAAGCACGTTAAGTAAAGTAGCTCATCCGGACGTCTCTAATAAAAAGTTATAGTTTGGTCAATTAAATAGTGGAGCAACGAAATTCAAAAATTTGTCAAACCCACCTAACATCAGGCTATATTAAGGTCATTTTGTTTTCTACCCGTTTTCACCGTTAGTCAAATTTGGAGGTGTAAGAGTTTTTTTAATGAAGGTCAAAGGTCAAACTTAGAAAATTCTGGTAAATTCGTTAAAGACACTTTTCAGCCATTAATTTTAACGTGAAGTTAATGGCTATACATGTCTATAACATAACATATGTATGAACCATTGATTTTAATTTTAACCACCTTTCTACATAAAGCGATTCACAAGATGTGAATTTATGAGCAGCGTTCAAAAACACGACTTGCTCTTTACATAAACAGTTTGTGAAATGACCTTGACCTTTTGACCTTTGAAATCTACATAAAATCAACGACGTAATATATAGATATTTTTAGTCAAATGAAAATAAGAATTTATTGGTCATACATCTGACAATTACGCCCTTAATTGACCTTCTGTTCCAATGAAGTTCTGCTCATGACACGAGCATGTCTTGCTAGATAGATGATGTACTGTCTCTTAAAAATCTAAAATTTAAGCAATATTTACAGCAAATCTGTCCAAATGAACTTGAAAGAGACTACTGTTACGCCTACTTTAGTTAGCAGATCTTTAGTTGCACATTGATGAAGATGTACGTTTGAAATCTAAGCTATATGGCAAACGTAATGATTTTAACTTCCCAGTTGCGACCTTTCCCTTTCTAAGCAGCAACATACCAACATCTCAAGTGTATGGAGTGTACATTTCACAGCTGATACATTACTGTCGAGCATATAGTTGGGTTTGCATATTATTTGGTTCAAATGTTGCTGATTTGTGTTACTCCCTGTACACTTGTACAACATAACAAAAGTTAACGTTTTTCTGCAACTTGAGTATTTTTGTATTTTGCAACCACTGGGTCGATGCCACTCTTGGTGGACTAGACATGCCCAAGGGTATTCACCATTACAGCAGTCAGACTCGCTAGACATGAAACAACGGCAGTAGAATACCGAAGGAACAAATTGAAAATGATACCATAATTTTGATGGACATTTACTGTTTTCCAGGTATCTAAATTCCAACCCCTTAAAATATTGAGGCATTTATCCGTGTATTGCACTTGGTGGATGTCCTTGGTACTGTATTTTGGCTTTTAATTTCAAAATTGTTTGGCAATGAGTACTATATCTATGCTTTAGAATATGCCTTTCTATATTATTCGGTCCAAATGCTGCTGATGAGATGTTCGAATCTTGAAACACGAGTACAGTATAACAATATTAACTGTTTTTTTTCTGAAACTTGGGTATTTTTTGTGTTTATAAAAATTCAATGACCTTCACTTTGACATCACTGAAATATATTACGTGTTGGTTTCATAAATGAAAACGAAAATTTGAAGCTACAGTTGGTTGAACGCTCAACGTTACAACATGAACGGAACGGGAACGGAGTGTACACGCGAGTGGAGCGAACGGAAAACGGAATGAATTACACGCTTCGAACGATTCTTTGCATTTATACACGCTTCAAACGATTCGTTGCATTCATACACGCTTCAAACGACTAGTTGTATAAATACACGCTATGCACGAAACATCTACACTGAATGAACGAAATGAATCATTTCAACCGTGTATTTCGCTCATATCGTGTGTGTACACGATATGAATGAAATACACGTAAAAGTGATGATTTGATTGGCTAATGTGAGAATTGATAAAAATTGCAAATTTGTTGAAAAAAAAGAAACTTATGATAATTAATCTAAACTCTTTGAATGACGGTAAATTTAATCAAAATTATTTTAATTTAGTTCTGAATAGATGGTAGTTCTGTTTAGCACAAAAAGTTCCTTCGGAGATTTTTCAAAGTAAAACCTTTGCGTTCTGTCATACAACTGGCAGCCTTCGGTTACATTTTGGAGAAACGGGACGGGACCTAAATGGATCCAGTGGCAACAAAAAACATGAAACTAGGACAAGGTTAAATTTGTATTTGATAAATGGCGGCTATTGCGTTACATTTCAATAAAGAGTTGAACAAAGAGCATTTCAAGGACCGATAAGATTTTTTTTTTGGCTGATCATGCAAGAAGATCGATTTATCAGTACACAAAAACATAACTTTCTTTTGAAACAAACCTGTAGTATTTAGATTTCTTTAACACTTTGTTTGTGCTATCTTTCAAAAGGTTTTAGCACTAAATAGTTTTAAAGGTTGCATTTATCATCAGAAACAACACTGTAATAGTACCCTGTACATACTATAAGGGTATAGGGGTCAACATCTTTGAAAGGGTAAAAAAAATTCAACAATGTGGCCAACCAGAAAGTGAAACACACATCAGTTGTGAATTCGTCAAAGATAATTTTCCATAACGTTTTTAATAATTTCCACCTTTAGTTGTTTAGGCCACTGTTTTTTTTTTATTTTTGGTTTTACGAACTTTTTCCTAAATGTTGGTGGGTAGAAGGAGTGACAAAAATAAAAAAAATAAAATTCTAGAAAAATTTAGGTCGGGCAAATCAACTGTAATTTGGATTAAGATAATAGGAATTTTATTGAATTTTAGACCAGATATTTGTATGGTAGGAAAAACATTCAAAAAGCAAATTTTTTTTTCAAATTTTGGCCTAAATTTTTAAGGTAGGAGGGTTCGAAAACTAGAAAAGAAAAAAATCAACGGCCTTACAGGAAAAAAAAAATATTCAGCTGTCTAGCCTAGAAGCAGAGCAGTCCCTTTTCTCAAATTTGAACACCTGCATAATGTGATAATGTAACCTGTTTGCCGAATTTCATATGCACATTTATAAATAACGAAATATCTCAGTTTCTGTAAATTTGGTTTATGCATATGGCCATTTTGACCAATTATGTCTCAGTCTCTTCAGTGTAGATCATATCAAAACATTTGGAAGACCATTAACCAAATGTTTTCCTCAAAATTGAAAGGGACCTATTTTGATTAAGTCAAATACTGTGCATAAAATTTATAAAATATGTGAAGGCGATTTCAAGTTACCATACAACATAGAGTTATTTCATGCCAGGCCCTAATAAAAAGGTTATATAACGGTTACTACAATTGATGAGAGGGGTATATCTTGATATTGTTATTTTGTAGTTAATTGAATTCATGTTAATGATTTTCTTGCTTAACGCAGAGACATGTCTCTGCTGTATGGTTATATTCCATTAAATGGGATTCATTGTCTTGTATGTATTAATAATGGTTAATGAAACATGAAGAATTGGAGACGGAAAGGGTTTGAAATATTCAATTTCAATTTAATATAAGTAATGTGAATCAAAACGGCCCACAGGGAGGGTAAATCCATTTTGACCATTTGGGGATCCAGACTGTCTGTTTGGGGGATCAACCCATAATTTATCCATAAAAAGAGGGTTAGGAACCAGATTAAAAAAAAAAAAACACCTAGGAATTTTAAATACCCTTGGCCTCCTCGTAGATCTGGCACTGAAGAGGCAAAGCTCAGTAATATATATCCTGGCTCCCCCATTTGATTCCTGAAGTAAAAAAGTCAACAACAAAAAATCAAGTCAAATCAAATTTTGAAATAGCTGGTGCACAATGGCAATATGCACTGACCATTCTGTGAAAGTTTCACAGAATTTCTCTCAGTGGTACTGGAGGATTTTTTGTCACAAAGTGTGTACCCCTATTGAGGGCTCCAAATTTGATTCAAGAAATCAAAATAAAAAAAAAATCAGATCGAATCAAATTTCAAAATACCTGTTGCAGCACAATGGCATTATATACTGAATTTTCTGTGAAAGTTTCAGTGAGTTTCAAACAGTGGTCTCAGAGGTGTTGTCGCCACAAAGTATGTAACCCTATGGCCGATCGAAAAACAAACAGACAGAAGAATGAACGAAAACCATGATCATTGTATACCCCCTAAAGCAGGGGGTATTATCACACACTATATATAACGCTCGTACTGTCAGAGATGGGTCCGATTACTTTCATCAAATTACATTAAATTAAAATTACTTTTCCAAATGTATGATTAAATTAAATTAATGATTACAGCATTTTAAACACGATTAAATTAAATTAATGATTACATTGAAGAGTAATCATGATTACATCTGATTACATTGAATTCTTAAATATTTATGGTTGAGATATTATAATATCTATGTTCTTTTCTAACTTAAAATTTTATTCTTGTTCTTGAAATAATATTTTTTGCGGTCTGTTTGATATGTTTGTCATATGCACAATCACTCTATATTCCTTTATTTTCACTTCTTTGTATTGTTTCTGCATAGTGTTCTTGAGAAAGGCAATTACAGACCCGTCAGCGTCCTCCCTGCAATATCAAAACTTTTTGAAAATGCTATTCAATTTCAGTTGGTCGAACATTTTGATAAAATCTTCAATCCATTTTTGGCTGCTTTTAGATCTGGTTTCGGATGTCAATCTACTCTTTGACGTGTGGTTGAAGATTGGAAAAAAGCACTGGACAACACTGAATATCTGGCTGCTATATTAATGGACCTGTCGAAGGCCTTTGATTGCCTTCCTCATGATCTACTATTACTTAAATTGAAGTATTATGGTTTATCTCAATCTGCAACAGATATAATTGGAAGCTACTTGCTAAACAGGAAACAATGTGTAAAAATTGGTAAAAATAATAGCAGAATGTTGGATATATTCAAAGGGGTATCCCAAGGTTCAATATTGGGACTGTTCTCTTTAATATTTTTATTAACGATTTTTTTTTCTTTGTGAAAAAATGCTCTTTATATAATTATGCAGATGACAATACTCTTTCAAAATCGGGTAAATGTCTAAATAATGTAATTTCTTCTCTTGAAGAAGACAGTAAATCTTTAATTAAATGGTTCTCAGGCAATAAGATGCAAGCCAACCCTGAAAAATTCCAAGCGATTTCAGTTGGCAAGCGTACTTTTGATAAGAACATACATTTTGATTTAAATGATATTAAAATTTCATGTGACGAAGAAGTTAAATTATTGGGTGTCACTATTGATTTCAAATTGAATTTTAATTCGCATATATCAAGTATTTGTAAGAAGGCTGCAAGGCAATTAAATATACTGAAAAGAATCGGAAAATATTTAAACAGACTTGGTAAATTAACTATATTCTTTTTTAATGTCAAATTTTAGTTACTGCCCTCTGACTTGGCATTTTTGTAGTGAACAAAATACCTTAAAAATCGAAAAAATTCAGGCACGTGCGCTTCGTTTTATTTACGATGATTACACTAATTCATATGATTATCGTTTGAATCTTTCTGGCATTCCATCTTTAAAAACCCGTAGAATGCGCACCATTGCCTTGGAGACATTCAAAATTATAAACAAAATTATAAACAAAAATGTCCGATGTTTTTACAAGATTTGATTGTAAATAAAAATAACAACTATAATTTTAGATATGTCAACATCGCTGAGGTACCCCGACCAAAGACTTCAGCCTACGGCAAAAAATCCTTCAGATATGAGGCTGCACAGGTTTGGAATTCACTTTCAAATGAGGCCAGAACAATAACTTCATTTAACCAGTTCAAAACTTACATAAATAGCTGGTGTGATGGCACAAAATGTAATTGTAACGCCTGCAAGTTTCAGCCAGCGTTGTCTCATAGCTAAGTTTTGCTGTCTCCTGTCTTCTTCTAATTTATTTATGTAGCTACGATGTTCCATCTTATATTGACCTGACTCTGGTTTGATTGCCTGTTCTTATGTAGTTGTATTTTTATAGCTAATTATGTTGCATTGTGTTATTTTTAATATTTAATATTTTGTTTTATTGTAAATGTTGTACATATTTAGTCGGTTAAAGAGCTCATCAGAGCTCATGTTATTTGATTGTTAACTGTATATATGCACCGACTTTAAATAAATTTTACTTACTGACTTACTTACTTACTTTCTGCAATATATATTGGATTATTTTTGATACATTCAACCTTATAAAATCAAATTGTTATACATGTACATGTATAATAATGCCTCAAAGGACAAAACAAACCTTACCTGGTTTTTACTTGTCAGATCAAAGGTGACATAAACACTGATTAAACAAAGGATTGAAATTTTGATTCAAAAATAAACAAAAATTAATCATGACAATAATTAAAACTTTAATCAGGACTAAGATTTAACTAATTTATCTATTTTTTTATATGATCATTTCCATGTAATAAAATTGTTCTTTGATCATGAAGTGGTAGACAGTGGTAGGGTTTCCAATGATAAATTACTAAAAATATATCAGAAAAGGGCATTACTGAACCAGTTGTGTAAAATTTGCAAAAATCAATTTCCTTTTTGTAATTTCGATCAAATTTATGAAAAAAATATATACAATTTGCTGATCATACAAACAATTTACCATTCAGAATAACTTTTGTTGATATACATAAGAAAAAAGTCTGTTCTATTTGGACATTTTTTTCCATTATATTACAACTTAATTGAATAAAATTTTATGAGATTTATAATTGGTATGAAAAGAGCCATGATTTGAGATTTTAATATTTTCCATTGTAATCAGAATGTAATCATAAAGTAATCATGATTACAGGCTATTTTTGAAAGTAATTGATTAAATTAAATTAAATGTAATCAGATTTTTGGCTGATTAATGATTACATTGATTACTAAGAAAAATGTAATCGATTACAGCTAATTAACGATTACAATTACAATATCCCCCTTCTCTGCGTTCTGTATCTTTGGTTTTAAACTTTGACTAGATCCAGTGACATTTAAATTTAATGTGTTTAGATCCCAGGAGAAAAACTTAAGGGCAGAAGTTTGCCATAATGAAGACACTCAAAGACTTCAATTTTTTTCTTCCAAACATTAATGTTTTGCCAGTGTACCAAATGTATTACTATTGCAGTTATGAAGACTTTTTTATTCCATTTTTTTTTTGTTTATTACTTTTTATTATCATCAGACAGTCGCATTTTACAATTTTTTGTTTAAATGTGTCTCATTTTGTTTATTCCAATGTCAGAATTTGTGCGTTCAAAACAGGGGTTCCAGGTATTTCATGCTTACATTTTTTTTCAGGATATCTGTACAAAAAATTCCATAATAAGTATGTGACAAATACATGTATATTGTTCCCCTTTGTGTCGTTTTCTCTTTGATACATTCCCCGTTTCCCCATCTTTTTCCTATACTCCAGCAAATATAACAATTAAGCAACAAACATACAAGATATCAAATGAGATGATAATTGACATGTCCCTGTGAAATGTCTTTAGCTTTTTGTCCATTGTCAAGTTTGTATAGCTGTTGAGGATTTTAGGGAGGTACAAACATGGTCCATTAAAAAAGCTTTTTTGTGATATGATTCATGAAATTCAGAAAATGCCCCAAAATACAAATACAAAACATGACTCAAGAAAAAATTTGAAATTCGTACTCCAACTTTTACTGTTTACATGTAAAAATCAATGTAATTTACCTTTATCATACATGTACGGACTGATGGTGCAAGATAATATTTGTCTCCTGTTGGAATCGAACCAACCTACAAAAATGTATTCGCCTGAAGAAGACTTCATATATAGTTTCTTGTACCTTAAGTTACATGTACCTTTAATAAATTTGTGAATGTGTACACATTAACTAGTTAACTAGAGGCTCAGCCTCAGTAGACTGAACTTGTATTGCTCAAACCAAATAAAGGGCTACGCTGAGCGAAGCATGATATGACCGCAGCATGTCAAACATTGAAATTTGAGCAAGTGACATCAATTCAAAATAGATGAGGACACAGTAAAGAGCTTAATTAAATGGACACAATTAAGAGCAGTAATTAGCTGCACACAAACTAAGGAAAATAATCAAAGCTCCGATGAAGCTGAAACTCGAAAGCCCTGAAAATCTACATGTGGCAAAACTTCGTAGTCATCCAAGGAACTGCTGCATATGTCTGCGTGTATTAAGTTATTACGTAATACGTGAAAATAATCGGATTGTGTGATTTCGTATGTATGTCAATTGTGCAATACACAGGTAAACAAATGTTTTTTAAGCAATTTATTTTGAATAAAATTATTTATGTTTTCGAATAGTGTACAAAGGGAGGTAAATCAAACATACAGACCGATGCATTATGCAACTGCGCGGCAGGCTGATTGATCCGAGACGCAATATAAAAAAAACGATTAATTTGATAAACATGCATATTGTTTTCAATTTAATATCACAGCATCGTAATCAACTCAAGAAAATGAAAAAAATAACTTAAATACACAATGTATAAGATTTTGATAGAAACTTGCGAACTATATTTTATCGGAAGCACGAAGATCATCTTTCAGAGCTGTTCATAAGCTGGGCGCCTCACATGATTTTTTTCTTGTCATATTAATAACTCTCGGCCTTCGGCTTACGAGTTAAAAATTAGAACTTTATAATTCTTTCTATTGGAAATAGTAAGAGGTACATGTATGTCAAATTGGTCAACATACTACTTTAACTATCTGATAAGAGGAAAGTGAAGAAATGAACCCCATCAAAATCCAATAAAAAAAATTGCATATTTTGAAAATTGCAATTTCAGCCCATTTGACCACTCATAGCTGAATAATTACATTCATTCTGCTTCATATATGGAAATCCCTGTATTTGATTGGTTACGAGTACTTCCGATCATTTCCGTAACTGTGTTTTATTAGTCAGTAAAACTAAAGCAGCACTTGACTCCTTGACAACGACAAAAATAAACAAAGACGGCGGAGTAATCCAAACTAGGAAATGGTTCATCATCCATGAATTTCATTAACTTATCAAGTGTGAAGACTAGCATTCCATTTACGGAATGTAATTATAAGTATTGAAAGCAATATTTTGTAGTTTTATTGTCATGTAAAAGGGTGGACCTTACCACATTTTTCACATGAAGCGCTAGCGTCTTTCATTCAAAATGTGCTACGGTCCACCCAATTACACTCCAATAAAAAACTACAAAATATTGCATTCAATTCTTAAGAAATGGCTAGAGCTACGCAAAAACATTTGACATACAACTAAAAGCTTACAGAAAGAGGACTCCAAAACAAAGAAATCAAATGAAAATTGATGAAAAATAAAGATTTCACTTATTTTGAAAAATTGTCATAGGCCCTTTTGACCCTGTGTAGCTCAGAAACAGAAAGAGTTATGCCAAATCTTTTGTTAAAGTACAGAAACATTGTATCAAGATGAATCCAAAGAAAAAAATCCCATCAAAATTCGATGGAAAATAAAAATTCCACATATTTTGAAAAATTGCAATTTTAGCCCCTTTGACCCCTTGTAGCTCGGAAACTGTAAGGGCTAAGCCAAATCCGTTGACTTATTAATGAAAGCTTATATCAAGAGGAATACAAAGCAAAAAATCCCATCACAATCCAATGAAAAATAAAAAATAAAATGAGTAATCCGCAAATTTGCAATGTTGGCCCTTCATACCTCAGAAAGGAAACAAGTTACCAAAAATCTAATAGTTGAGCGTGCATTCACAGACAAATTGAAAAGTTTAGAAGGCTTGCAGGACGTTCGGTCAGGCAAAAAAGCAAAATGTGCCAGACCGAAAATAAATTCACAGGACCTACTGTTTCAGCACATAAAGCAGATGTCAATTTTTTACCTGACATTCGGTCCTGTAAGCTGAAAATTCTGCCTGACTGACTGAAGTTTTGCCTGATTTGTCCTTCGGTCAGGCAGAATTGGATATGTCTGATTCATCATGTGTTCATAAGAAATCCATTGAAAAAAATGCATCAAAATCAAACTTAAAATAAAAAAAAAGATTCCCCGTTAGGGCCCCATTTATCTCTTGAACGGTACATGCAATGTGAAATTTGTTAGCATACTACTGATTTGAAATTTAATAAGGAGCACGCTGAAAGAAACCCCATGAATATCTGATAAATAATAAATATTCTATAGCCTAATGTATGAGTATACCCATTTTGGCCATTTTTTCTGAAACAGGCGAAGCTACAAAACCGAAAAAAAACAATCCTAGCCTTCCCTTTGTGCCAAGGAACATTGTGTTAAAATTTCATAAGGATTGGTAAACAAGAACTTAAGTTATCGCACGGAAACGAAGTTTCTACAGACCATAACGACGACGCCAGTATCATACCAATATAGGACCTCAAAAAATTGTTTGCGGTCGTGTAAAAATTCCTCTGTGCAAAACTTCTATGCAAAAGTCTAAAAAAATAGAAATTAAATTAGGTTGGAATTTTCCTCAATAGGAACTAGGTTTTTATTGCCCCAATTAAAAATTTTTCAATGTAAATATTACCAACACATTCCCACTATGACAGTGATTAATTAGTGATGTAGTAGATGACATCATCCAAATTTTATATATTTTTTTTCTGCAAGATTCCAGTCATGGCTGTAAAATATGCATGTATTTATTGCACAGGAGGTGACAAAAAGTCCACTAAAACAAATATGATATTCTTCCACTGGCTGACTGGCAACAAATTTTATAGGGGTATGTCATTTTGTTGTCATTCGTAACGAATCTTATGACATTTTCACATGTACAAGTTCATCGTTTCAATCAAGTATAAAAAATATTGGCACCTGCACCACAAGACCTATGGCTATACAGTTAGGAAAGGGCATGATTTCCTAAAAATGTAATCACTAGAGCTAGAACAATATGCATGGGGGAACATTTTGAGGACCCGTTACAGGTTTGTTCGCCAACCAAGTGGGTCTGTTTCCTACCCATTTAATAGTTTGGTTTGTTTACTTCACATTTAACACGACACATTAATTATATATTTACATATAGGTAATAAACATGTTGATTCGAACATTCGTGAGTAAATTTCTTTGGCAATTTAGCAATGATTGCCGATGTAAGTCTTAGAGTGTTGATCAAACAATTAGATAAGTAAAATTATTAGAGTATTTGATTGGCAATTTGCAATTAAAAATTGATTTGTATTATTAATGTATGAATTTTGATTGACAATTATTAAAAATTTGCATGGGAATGAACGAAAATTGCCATCATGGTTTATGTTCTTTAAAGCTAAATATTTTTAAATTTGTCACGTAAGCAACTTTTGTTTAATGCGATTTCTTTACTTTTTTTTAAATTATAATTTTAATTAGTACGGCATTTGTACGGATTACGTAATATATTTTAGTAAAATTCCCTGAAACAAAGACATACCAATATAAGCTTTTTCATGAATTCCATCATTTTTTTACAACAGACATGGGTAGCCCCTACACTCTGTACACTTAAATGTGTTGCAAAATAGTTTGCCAAATTATAACACCATATATACTGTGTGAACCAGAATGTGGGTGAACCGACTCTGGGCAAACAGGAAAGTTGGTGTCTGTGGGTGAATGCGCATTATGCAAATTTTTTTGTGGAAAATGTTGTATTTGTCTATTTACTGACATTTCCTGATGGGATATATGGCGCAAGAACTCTTGTTTTAAACATCTTTGGGTTTATGGTCTTCCAAACGTTTGGATTTTATCTGCACTGAAGAGACATAAGTTGTCGGAATGCGCATGTGCAGAATTTAAATTTACGGTATTTAGTCATTTGATCAGTGTAGTGAGTCCACACGGGCTTACTGATGGCTGCAAACCCACGTAGACTTGCGACATTGTTCAAGTATCAGCTGGTATAAAAACCCTTGTGGACTCATGACACCATCCAAGAGTATGTGAGCCTTATATCCCATCAGGACATGTAAGTAAATAGACATGTATACATGTATATACTAGTTTATACAATATCATATGAAAAAGAAAGGAAATGGGGTAAATGTCAAGGAGACAACATCCCATATCCAGGTCAAAACGACCCAAAACAAAGCGTCTAGGGGTCACCGTACGGTCTTCAACACAGTGAGGAACCTTACACCATGGAATGACCAAATTCACCAAAAATACTTCTAAAAACACCTTTACAACCTAGTTTTGTATGGTAGCTTTTGATTTAATGGTGTTTTCGCAATTTCCAATGGTGTTTTCGGTGTTTTCTCAGGTGTTTTTGGGAAATCCCGGTGTTTTCGGTGATTCGAAGTACCGTGGAATGTACATGTACATTGTCAGAACATTGTTGGGAATGTACATGTACATTGTCAGAAAATATAAAAATTTTTTGACGAGCTTTAGAAACAGGTAGAAATGCTGGTAGAAAATATTCATAGGGTCGTTTTCGTCTAGTAAATACCATCATTGCAGGATAACAAATTTTTCAAAAAAAAAATATGCATAGTGGGCATAACTCTTATACAAGGCAAATGCAAGGTCCTGTCCACAACTACCCGTGTTCCTGCCCTGGTATAATTGGCGGAGGGCAGTAATTTCAACCCTGACGGTTACCTGTAACGGAAGTGAGAACTGTTCCCCAAAACCCAAGCGCACTTAATCCTGTACTTCAGAGACGATGGATGTTGTATTTATGCACGAACCCAAGTGCCCGTGCGACTGATATATTGAACGTAAGTTATATTAGTAAACAACTGCCACTTTGACATTGGTGTCAGAAGCAAATATGGATTTAGCCTGACGGTTATTCAGGATTTGTTGACATTTTTGTCTGTCAAATTTTGACAGATTTTCGCGGGCTTTCACGTGGAAAGCAAGCCGCGGGATTTCAAATATTTTTTGTGAAATTTCGCAGTCATTTCATTGAATTCAATTTCGGTGACGTGAATTCATTTATTTATTGTTTATTTACGTTGATTGAAGTATTTTTCAGTCAATTTACGTGTATTATTTTTCATCGGGTGTAAATTTTGATACTCGCTGATATTTTTCATTAATTTTCAATCACGTGTATGGCAATTTTTGGTTGAAACCCCAAGCCCTACACACAATAAAATTTGTTGCATACACAAACAAATTGTATAAACAGTTTATCCCAATTTTTCATGTGGGACAGCATGGAAAAGTTTTGATTGATTTACACACTTTGTCAGTGAATATATTGACAATTACTGACAATATTTACTGATATCTATTTTATATTTGCGGGAGTTATTATTTATTCCGCGTTCCGCAAGAATTTTGCCTACATAATAGCCGCACAAATACACGATGCCCAGTCCAATTTCCCACTGAGGATTACACCTTATAAACTTGAGTGAGGGACTGTCTGTCTATTATTTGACAGCTTCTCATATTTAATTATATTGATTATTTACTAGATTCATTCAAATTTTGATTCATTTTGGTTTATTTTTCTAAATTTTTCAAAATTTGAAAGTGTTTCACTCAGATGACCCAACATAGGGATTGATAGGCTTATTAACAGTGCAGAAGGTATCCCTTTCTCACTGTTGGTAAACAACAGTACACGCATACACTACATTACCTTTAAAAACACAAAATGTTTCATATTTTGACCTCAAATGTGAACAAATTGTGGTAACTTGTGTCGGTTTCCCCGACCAATTATTACAATTTAGAATCATAAATTTTCATTGCATTTAAATAAATTAAAATTTATTTTGCAATTGTGTAGTCCGCGAGATAACAGTTTAATTAAATTTTGATTAATTAAACATTAACTGAAGTACTTAAGTTTTTGCTTAACTTATGGAAAAACTTTTGAATAACTAAAGACAAAATGGTTTAAATATAACTAAAGTTTTGACCTTTGATAAATCAGTTTTATTAAATTTTTGGATTAAACCTCTTTTATAAATAAAGGATTTAACACATAATGTAAAGACAATTAAATAATTTATTGACATCCGTAAAGTTGAATTTTTATTTTTTGACACATTTTTCAGATTATCCTGGATATTTTTTTAGATTATTTTGCATACTTTTCAGATTATTTTGCAAAGATTTTTCGAATTATTTTGTGAATTTTTGTGTGAAAAATCTATTTGTCATTTTTCTATTTTTGAATTTTTTATTTAAACTATTTTCTGTGATTGTTTATTAAACAAATAAAATCAACTACATAGTAGTACATGTAAGATCAAATTTTCAATTTATATTTGCACTGCAGGTATCCCTTGCTTTGCATAATATAAAAATTAAATAAATATTTAAATAACATCTTACATACATTAAATTATCAATAAGATCAGAATAAATATGACATCAAAAATTGAAGAAGGAGAGGACTACATAGAGAATATTAACAGCAAAACTGAGGAGGATGAGACACAACAAGAAACAGGATTTCTGGAACATCAGCAGCGTCAAACACCACAATATGAAGAGCAATTATTTGATGCTGATTTTACTATAACGGCCTTAACAACAGAAAATCAAAACCTGAAAAAAGAAAACCAAGAATTACTGGAAAGGTTGCAAGATAAGGGCCAACTTATTGAAGATCTAAAAGAGCAGAAAAATGAACGAGAAGAGGACATCAAAGTACTTAGGTCAAAAATAGAAAAACTGATGGCTATAGTTGAAGACCAGACAACAAAAATAGACAAAAATTACATCAAAGAGAAAAGATACTTGATAGAAAGGGAAGAGCAGGAAAGGAAAATCAGAACTCTAGAAAGAGAATTACAGCAGATGATACAACAAAAGCATTAGACCATAGAGACATGTATAGCAATTCCACCACAACAGTGACAAGCAAGCCTGGAGAAGCCAACGATGGTAAAACCACGAACCAATGTCATCAGGATACTGACCAAAAAAGAAACACACCTCCTCTAAAGTTACCCGAATTACCAACATATGATGGGACAAATGATTTGAAGGCTTACCATCTCCAATTTGTTCATACGGCTGACAGTTTTGCGTGGGACCAACAACAAAAGCTAGACAACTTTTTGCTTTGCCTGAGGAACAAGGCCTTGAAATTCTTTTGTACCTGCCCACTGCCAGTGCAAGAAAATTTTGACCTTCTAATGGAAAAGATGGCCCAAATATTCGGGAACAAAGACCTCCCAAATTCCATCAGAAGACAACTACAAGATGTCAGACAGACAATCGAGGAGTCCCTAGAAGAATATACTGAAAGGGTGCAAGATTTGGCAATTGATGGGTATGCAGAAGCTCCGGAGGATATAGTGGAGACGATTTCGACAGAAGCTTTTCTACGTGGCTGCCAAGACAAACAGGCTGCACTAAAGGCTATGAACAAAGACCCGAAAACAGTAGAGCAGGCCATGCAGTACGTTAAAAGCGCAATCCAAAACAGGAAAGTTCTGCTGGGCCATAAAATACCAGAGATGAAAAAAGTCAGATTCGATGACCACGCAGATTTGGAGAGCGAAACAACTGTTCAAACCTTAGACAAAGACCAGTCAGAATACGATGAAAATGGTTTCTGGAAACAAAAGATAGAAGGTCGGGTGGTGAAAACAGAGAGAGAAATTACAGATATGAAGAACAACATAAATAAGATCCTAAACATAGTCTCCAAGAATCAAGAATACTGGTCTTACTCACACATTCAAAGATCATCACGGAAAGAATCAGTCTGCTGTACTTGCAATGAGAGTGGACATTATAGCATCGATTATCCAAAGAAAAGATACAGTTCAACAACAACTGAACCCAATCATTTAAACAACGAAAGGTTTTGGAACTAGGCCGACCCCTGACCCGCTTTGATTATACAGGCCAACCACCTCCACAGAGAGAGAGAGAGAAAAGAAGTTATAACATCTTCCAAGTCTGATGTCGGTATTACCGACTTAGTCTTGAAAGGTAATGTACAGTAATGCGCATATGCAGAAAGGAATTTTGCAGTGACTTCGGTATTTAGTTATTTTATGCCAACAGAATGAGACTCCACCATCATCTTTCAGCTCCTGCTTCAACTACCATGACATGGACAACACACAGCCTACTCTGAGTACGAACCCGACAAAGAAGTCAGTCTCTTCTGAAACAGGTGTCGGTATCCCCGACCCTGTCTCAGAAGAATCAAAGAAGGTAAAGGAAGATTCGCTAGTCTCTTCTGAGACCGGTGTCGGTATTTCCGACCCCGTCTCGAAAGAAGACAAGAAGACCAAAGTGGTTTCATTAAGTATTCAGTGCACAGACATGAAAATAATTCTACCAGTAAAAATAAATGGTGTGTCAATTGATGCAGTTCTTGACACAGGAGCACAGATTACTGTAATTAATGAAATCCTCGCAAGGAAACTTGAGATCCCAGAGAAAACAGGAGACTCACTTTACTTGAAAGGGGCTGATGTAGATTTGCAGGAGATGCCACTATAATGATTGGCAAGACTGAAACCAAGTGGAGACTCATAGCAGCACATATTGAATATCCTTTCATCATAGGTCTAGATCTGCTGCGCCATCTCCGTGCAATAATTGATCTATCCAAATTCACGATAAAGATTAGACCTAAAAGGATATAAAGTAAAGAAGACCATGGACCTGATGAATGTATAGAATGTATATAACTGTAATATGATTTCTAAGTTTTTAACTTTTAACTGTATATATATGGAGATCTCCTCATATTCTTGTCACAAAATTCGCCAGTCAGATATTCCTTAGACTGCCACGAAGTGAATATTTCTCAGCACCTTGGAATTCCATTGCTTGACGTAGACCAAACAACAGCTGAGAAGGTGAAAAGGATCTGACTATGGACCAGAGGAAAACTCCAGCTGTGTTTTAGATTTTAGATTTTAGCCGGATCACATTTTAGAATTGGATCATATTTTTTGATTTTATCGTACACAAGTCTACATTTTACATTTAATGTGATAACTGTTGCTTCTGTTCCTCTTTATTTGCCGTAAACACATGTATAACAGTTGTTTGACAGCTATTGTATCCTGTTGACTGGTGAATAAACGCAGTATCCGATTGGGTTCTCCAAGCCCATCTTCATCCCTATCTTCATTTACTTACTGCCAGAAATGTAGAGCTTCACGATAACCTAGCTACCACTACTACAATGTAATGACCATTTGAATAAAACATGCTCATCTTAATCATCTGAGAACCAGAGAATACAACAAGATTGGTATTTCAACACCATACTTTTCCATAACTGAAATTTTTCCATTGGATTCTTCTGAATTCGGACGTATCAACATTGGAATTGACAGACATCATAAACATGTTAGGAACTCAATCTACACCCGACATCATCAGCCTGGACTGACAACAAACTGGTACCACGCCTCTCGAGACCCTACATCAACTGCCAAAAAATCGCAATGGGGAGGAATGTCGGAGGGCAGTAATTTCAACCCTGACGGTTACCTGTAACGGAAGTGAGAACTGTTCCCCAAAACCCAAGCGCACTTAATCCTGTACTTTAGAGACGATGGACGTTGTATTTATGCACGAACCCAAGTGCCCGTGCGACTGATATATTGAACGTAAGTTTAATATTAGTAAACCACTGCCACTTTGACATAATTATAGATCTAGGCATATTTTAACTTGGGAAGTTAGAACTCTTGCTGTCCATGCATATACACATATATTGTGTACTACATACATACGGAAATGAAAAAAAATGGTAGCAACACGGGCACTTCCATACCCCTCCCCCTTTTTTTCTCGACATACTTAACATACCGTTTCAGAAACAATCCGAATGACTGTCGTGTGGTTTTGATATCATGAATGTTGTTAAAAACTGACTGCATCAGCAGATACGATGTGTCAACCTGAATGGAATTGACTTTATGGACGATAAAGTTACGAACTGCAAGCCCATTATCTGATTATGATTGTCTGATTGTTGTTGACATACGTCACTATGAAATAATTATTTATAGGATTTTATTTTTGTGAAACGCATTTCCGGTTCACACGAAATACACGCTCCACACGATATACACGCTCTGCACGATATGAACTGTTCCGAGCTTGAGTACACGAACGGAACGAATTGAATCGTTTGTTTAGTGTAAAACGTGTATGAATGGTACACGCAACACATGATTTGATTTATTTGAAACGGAACGAACGGAAAACGCGAGCGGAACGAACGAAACACGGAATGTACACGCAAAAAATGTAACGTTGAACGTTCAACCAACTGTAGATGTTACGTTTTCACGTATTTGACGTGACCCTGGATTGACATACAGAAACAGTGTGACGGTGCCGCTGGCGGAAAAGTACATGCTTCCGTTCTGGAGCACCTGAAGACAAACTTGGTTTTTATGGGAGTAGACAGTGTTCATAATTAAGAGCAAAAGCATTGTTTTTGTGCAAATTTCTACATTTTTTTTGCAAAAATACTTTCTTATCCTTAACCTTATTTCATGTCATAATAATTTTTTCTATATATATATATTGTGTCCTTCAGATATGTTAGTGTCTAATCACCATAAACTTTGCTGACATGAATGTTGAAGAAGTTTCTCAGCTTCATAGACTGTTTAATGTTTTTATTAAATAAAATCTTTAGTGAGCAGTTGATGAAGTTAACCTTGAGAACCACTGAATGGACTTTATCAGAACTTGGCATTAATGATGGTTATCAGGTGCTGACTAAGTATTGAGACTTGGTGTCTTATACAGTACTTGTAGGGTAAAACATAACCATTGTATGGTGTATGGTGTAATGGTGTATGGTGTTGCAACGTGAACCATACAGCATACACCATGAACCATACACCATACACTATGAATCATACACTATACACCATAACCTATACTCCGAAACACCAAAGACACGATCGAGCGACACGATTTGAACGAGAGACAATGAACAGCAAGGCGCCTCGGGACTGGTGCAATCGAATTTAATCTAAAATACATTTTTTAAAATATGTTTACCTTATATTTGTTTTCAGATCAAGCATTAATAAAGAAAATAATTCGTGCTTTTTATACGCAAGCATTAGGCTATTTTTGTACAACTATAAATAATAATTATTAGCCAAAATAAAAAAAGCCAAAAACATGTAGTGACAAAAAGCGCATACCTTTTTTTAAACTTAAACCGAAGATGTGAATAGAATACCACAAAAAAAAACATTTTTTTTAATTTGTATTTTAACAAATATGAATTTTCCGCCGAAAGCCGATGGACAATTAAATTTTGTTCGTGAAGATTGAGATTGTTCGTGACACATATTTTTTCAATAAATTTTACAAACAAATTGACCAAAGAAATATTTTTTCAACAATTTTACTATCCAGAAACCTTGCGAGAAAATATTATGATATGACGTATTGATGTCCTCATACTCACAGTGCATAATGTTCCCTAAAACATGCAATAAGGCCAACGCTCATATTTAGTATGATTTGCTGTAGATGCCAACTAAAACTCAAATTTGGCACACATTTGTCTAAACCATGCAACAAATGGTGTGTGCATAGGGTATGCATTTTGTCACTTTGCTATCTAACTGCTTTGACTCAAATTTAGTACAAATTTCATGGAAAGATGCAACAATAAGGCTATTGATAGTATAGTATATGGTGTAAATGCCATCTAGTACTCAAATTTGGTACGAATTTACTGAAAATATGCAAAAATATGGATATAGATGGCATGTCATATGGTGTAAATGCCAACTAATACTCAAATTTGGTACAAAAGATTCAGCAATATAGATATGCTATATGAAGTGAATGCCATCCACTACTCAAATTTGGTACAAATTTACTGAAAATATACAACAATATGGATATCAAAAGAATATGATATGGTGTAAATGCCATCTTGTACTCAAATTTGGTACAAATATACTGAAAAATGCAACAATAGGGATATTGATAGTATACGATGTGAAGTAAATGCCATCCTATACTCAAATTTGGTACAAATATACTGAAAACATGCAACAATAGGGATATCAATAGTATGCGATATGATGTTAATGCCATCTTCATATGTAATACTCAAATTTGGTACAAATTTACTAGAATATGCAACAATAGGATAGCGATAGTATGCCAAATGGTGGAAATGCCATCTAATACTCAAATATGTTACAAATATACTAAAAATATGCAGCAAGAGGGATATCGATAGTATGCGATATGATGTACGTGCCATTTAGTACTTAAAATTGGTACAAATTTACTGAAAATATGCCACAATATGGAAATCAAAAGTATGCGATATGGTGAAAATGCCATCTAGTACTCAAATCTGGTTTAAATATCCGGAAAACAAGCAACAATACGGATATTGATAGTATGCGATTTGGTGTAAATGCCACCTTGTACTCAAAGTCGGTACAAATATACTGAAAAAATGCAACAATAGGATATCGATAGTTTGATATATGGTGTAAATGCCATCTAAATCTTAAATTTGGTTCAAATTTAATGAAAAATGCAACAAAAGGGATATCAATATTATAAGGTATGGTGTAAATGACATCTAATAGTCAAATTTGGCACAAATTTACTGTAAACATGCAACAATAGGGATATAGATAGTATGCGATATGGTGTAAATGCCATCTAGTACTCACATTTGGTACAAATTTACTGAAAATATGCAACAATACACTCTTAAAAAACATTACTTGGTATTCTTAAATTAAGCAACAGTATTACTTGTGAATTACTCTAAATTACTTACAATTTACTTTAATTTACTAAGTAATCAAATGAATTGCCTTTAATTACTAAGTAAGTGAAAGATTACTCGTTTTCATGTTTATTTTTATATTACTTTTACTTACTGAGCAAAACCTGTATTACTAGTTTCAAACGATATATTTACTTAAAATTTACTTGAAATTGCTAAGTAAGATAAAAATACTTGCTGAAAAAAGAAAAAAAAACTTAATTCAAGAATTTTAATCGCTTGATATTAACTGTAGGGTTCATAAAAAATATTTATAAGTAAGAGTTTTTATGTAAGTAATATTAAAACTTTTAATTACCTAATATCACTTGAAAAATATTTGAAATCAGTAAATTGAAACCAAATTTCATATAAATTTATTGATCTATAATATATAAATGACTCAAACGGATTAAGTCAGAGAAAAGTATATTAATTAAAATAAACAAAAGCAGAAAAAAATCATTTCAATTGAGAAAATCATGAAAAAGACCATCAAGTATATCATGGTATAAATAGCACTGATTTTAGTGAAAACCGTTATATGTTTTTTTTAATTTTCAATATAAAATGCACAAGTGAACAAAGAAGGTAAGCAGGTAACCTTGTAACAAGCCAGATTCGTTAGAATGTGTATTGCAGTCATTAATGATTCCAGGAATCAACACAGTTATTTCCGATATACGCAAATCTAAAAAATAAATGTCTTTAATTACCTCCCTTGTCAAATTTTTCGTTAAATAATAGCTGCAGGATTTTTCTGTTTACATTTCAAACAGTTTATTTTTTCCGTCAGTGTAATCCTTCCTTTTGGATAAAATGCACTAGTGTAGAATATCCACAACATCTCGTTAACCAATCACAATGAAGTACTGACCGTGACGAAATAAACATATACCTGGAAATTCTGCAAGTCGGAAAGAAAGTACGCTTACACAATACCCCAATTCATTGGAATATTATGCCAATTCTTCAACGTATTTTCTGAAGCAATATTTTTGGATATTTTAAGGATACCTTTGGTTTTGTTGTATTTAAAAATGAATAATTATAGCTTTATATTGTATTTTTGATCAATCAATATACTCTCCTTGCTTTTCTAGTGGAGATATTTTACGTATGAATTCACTAATTCCAACTATAATGTGGACACATTGAGTCATTGTTTTTTCATTTCTCTCCACGATTACTGAAAGTCAATCTGATTAAATGAAATAAAAACAATTTAATATACCAATGCTTTCTGCTGGATCACAAATACTAACTAATTTTTACAAAGCAATATTTGTTTTGCTTAGTAAATTTTACTTAACAGACGTGTATTGTGTGATGATTTTGATGTATGGTTTTAATAACAATTGAATTCTATAAAGATTTAGATAACGGCAATGTAACGATGTTTATTGCATTTTGATTGACAGGTGGGAATTAAATGACCAGGGCTACGTGCCGGTGGTCACTACTTCTCCGCGAGAGTAAGTAAGTATAGAGGTCGATAGGTGAAACCCTGCACGGGACTAGATAAACCAAAGTCTGATGTTGTTGACTTGTCACAGCCTCTCAGACTAGTGAATAGAAGTAACGCGTTGGAGTAAGGAATTTGATATAGGACAAGGGTTTATAAGCATTGGGCTTATAAACTAGATCTATAGTCATAGAGACTATAGATAGATCTATAGTCATAGAGACAATAGACATATATATGGTTGAAGATAGGGGTAAAAGATAAAGGTTTATAAGCATCGGGCTTATAAACTAGGTCTATAATCATTGAGATTAAAGATACAAAACGTTCAGAAAGATTTTTACATAGGGATAAAAGGATATAAGACATAGAGTGTGAATATAGAAGAAAAGGTTTATAAGCACTGGGCTTATAAACTTTGTTCTTTTAAGATAGTTTGGTTATTATAAGTAGTATAGTTGTGTAGTATAGGTTATGGATAAGTTATTTTGGATAAAGGTTTATAAACGCAGTGAGCTTATATCCAACATAGAAACAGAGTATTTGTACATATAGACAGAGAACGTTTAGATAGAAACTTGTATAAATATATATATCTTTAAAATAAATACAAATATTGTTCTTAGATTCATTGTTTGTTATATATATATTAGTGTTGATATCGAGACGTTAATACTTTTGATTCCTGAGTGTAATCAGGTATCGAACTCAAAAATGCATAATAGACCGCTCGGTAGACCTGTTGCACGTTACATTAGTAATATTCATTTACTTAATAAAAGTGGATTACTAAGAAACAATTACTAAGTATATCGGTTTTACTAAGTTTTTGAATTACGTAGAATTTTTAACCATACTTGGAAATAAACTTGAATGCGCATATGCAGAAAGTAGATTCACAGTAACTTTGGTATTTAGTTATTTGAAATAGTGACAAATATAATTACTAAGAATAAGTAAAAGTATTACTTTTGTGAAGGAATTTTAAGTAATTTTTTTTAGAATGTAAGGATATAGATAGTATGTGATATGGTGTAAATGCAATCTAATAATCAAATTTGGTACAAATTTACTGAAAATATGCAACAATAGTGATATCGATGTTATGCGATATGATGTCAATGCCCTGTCGCGTCGCCCGCAACCCAGGAACAGAAGGGTTACCAAGAAGGGGCTACCGGATGTTACCTTCACAACCCGGCACCAAGATAAACTCTACGATAACAAAAGTCACTACCTGTGACTACCACTCTCAGATACTATAAAGTCAAAACCTTCAATAAAGATCATCAACAGACTTAGATGTTCCCGTCAAAACAATTCTCTAAATATACAGAATTAGCAAAGGCAATATAAATATGTTTGTTTTGTCTGTAAATTATATAACCCAGCTATTCCTGTCAAATGCAACAAATGACCGAAAGGACTGGTCTTAATAATTTACTATGCGGGCTTGATTTATAACCAACTGATAAATCGAGAAAGGAATTTAATGGACAATTGACCACTAGAACTGTGCTAATCAAAGATATAATCGGCACATTCCAGTCGTCAATTCCCGAATTCCCTAAAGCTTTCAGGTTCTTGATTACAAAGACAACTTAAAATAATTAAAATTTACAACCTTCGTTTTTATCAAGCTTTTAGGTATCTACATAGCTTTTTTATGAAAACAGTGAATTTATCAATAGTACGCGATTTAAAGTCTTTATTCAAAATGATCCTGAATGAATGTATAAATAATGTTGTGAATGAAATTTATTGCCCATAGTAAAATCCAAATATAAATGTATAGTCCAGTTCGTGAAATTTGCAGATATATAACGTTTGCGAAAAACGGCAAAGTCCAGAGATGTGACAGGGGATTGTGGCGTCCTGTCTGCGGCTAAATCCAAAGATTATCATATAATTGTATTGCGCATTTTCAATAAATGTGAAACGGATAAATCAAATGTCTGTGTATGGGGAAATGCGTCCTACTACTATAAATCCCAAAATATAATAAAATATAAAAAATATAGCCAAAATCAAAAGATAAATCCCAAATATAAAAAATAATCCAACAGGGGATAAAGCGTCCTGTTGAAAAGGTAAATCCCAACACTAATATAAATTAAAAAAAATATAATTTCCCATAAAATCCCAAATCAAAGAATTAGGGAGATATCGTCTTATTCTGTATATCCAAAACTAATATAATGATTCACATAAATCTCAAATGAAATGAAAATAACACAACTGAAAAGGAAACTATATTTACCAAATTTAAAATCCAAAAATGAATAAACACTTACTGAAAGAAAAACCTCATTGAAGAAGGAAAAACTATATGGCGCATATACCTTTACCTAATGAAAATTTTGATCCCAAAACTAACGGCTTTTAACACAAACTCACTTCTTTAACTGTTTCAAAATTATAGACCAAGTTTGGAAACAATCAATCTACTTAATAATTCAATTATTCCCTCCTACTAACCATACACTCTGTTACCCTATGCCCTCCGTACCCAATGTTGTCTGAAAAACCATAAGAACACCTCAGTCTGCCCTAATAATTTCTAGTTATTGAAATACTCCTGCTTAATATTGGAGCTATACTAGAATTACGCTTTTCCGTCACTATGTATAAGTCTTGAGATGGGTAAAATAAGTATCGGAATGTCAATAATTGAATTACTCTAAATACAACCAGTAACAAATATGTGGAAATCAAAAATGTGATAAACCAATTAACTAATGACCATGTAATAAGTAAGATAATTATCCTTCACACTGTATTAACACAAATCCTATATCAAACTGGTGCGGTTATGTTTCAATAAGAAAATAAAAATCAATGAGACCTTTCCAACAATACTAACAAAAATCAATCAATATAAAACTATACTACTATAGCATGCACAAAAATGTAAAAACAAAAATACAAATATTCATGCAAAAATCTTAGCAAAAAACACCCCTTGTGCCGTTTAAAATTGACTATTCAAAACTTTATTAATTTCAATTATTTGACTAACTTAACCCCCCAAAAATAACAAAAATAAACATTTAAGTTCCCTTAAAATATACCATAATATTACCTCCATAGTGGTCATACTGACTCGTGTCCTTGTCAGTTAAATCCAATATTACCCAAAGAATTATGAGGTTCACAAAAACACAACACAAACAAATCACTAAATAAAAACACTTTATACACTATTTACACGGTGTGGTCATATATTTGAGGACTTTCCCTCAAATATAAGCGAGACAACCTTCTGAGAAAGAAAGTGGCTAATGTGTCAAAAGCATGCTCCATAGTTGTAATTTTACATACTTTTAAACACACATCTCCACTACCCAAAGGTTGAACCACATGTCTCAACATGTCTCTGTTGCAAGGCTCTTTTATATGATCTTGGTCAACTTTCATAATTATTAAACAATTTAAACCCTGATTGATACCTATGAAGGGCGGTTCTTAAGTATAAATAGAAAATTTCACAATTTCTTTACTTTTCAACTCTTTATAGATATTCACTTTTTTCATGCCAATGATACAAAAAAAATATTTCATATTTATATCTTGGAATAAAACATTTTTATCTTCAACTTTGTAAAATAAAACATATATATTCAACATGTTTTAATCAGCTGATTGAACTGATTATATCACTGCTACTGACTATTGCAGTGGTTAATTATCTTATTTACAATAACATATATTTTCAACATATTTTAATCAGCTGAGTGAACTGATTATATCACTGCTACTGACTATTGCAGTGGTTTATTATCTTATTTACAATCTCAACTACTCTAATATCAATTAAACACAGATTAGCCGTCACTTTTTGATGATATTATTTCCACTAGTCTTTGAAACAAATTAATGGCTATTTATTTAGGCTAGTACATGTATTTGTCCTTTATACACCATCTGGACGATCATTAAAGTAACAATTTCACAGCACATTTAGTTTCTTCACCTCTTCACACCAATCAAATTAAATTGCATAAAACTATGAATAAAATATTATAACTCAAAACACAACCTTCCTAATTTTTACCATTACTCCCAAACTTTCAGCATTTTGTTCTGACCTGGGGTCCAGGTTTGTAACAGCCCTTTAGTCCTCAAATTTGGTATAAAATTACTAAAAATGTGAAACAATAGGGATATTGGTTGTAAGCCTTATGGTGTAAATGCAATCTAATAATCAAATTTAGTACAAATTTACTGAAAATATGCATCAATAAGGATATCCATATTATGCGATATGATGTAAATGCAATCTAGTACTAAAACTGGTACAAATATACTGACAACATGCAACAATAGGTGTATCTGTAGTATGCAATATGGTGTAAATGCCATCTTATACTCAAATTTGGTACTCATGCAACAATAGGAATATTGATAATATGCGACATGGTGTAAGGGCAATCTAATAATAAATTTGATACAAATTTACTGAAAATATGCAACAATAAGGATATCGATATTATGAGATATGATGTAAATGCTATCTAGTACTCAATTTTGTATGAATTTACTGAAAATATGCAACAATAGGGAAATCATTTGTATGCGATATGATGTAAATGTTACCTAGTACTCAATTTTTGTACAAATTTACTGAATATATGCAACAATAGGGATATCGATAGTATGCGATATGGTGAAAATGCCATCTAGTACTCAAATTTGGTACAAATTTACTAAAGTGCAACAATAGGGATATCGATAGTATGCGATATGAGTTAATTGTCATCTAGTACGCAAGTTTGGTACAAATTTACTGAAAATATGCAACAATAGGGATATCGATAGTATGCAATACGCTGTAAATGGATCTAGTACTCAGATTTTGTACAAATTTACTGAAAATATGGAGCAACAATGATATAGATAGTATGTTATATGATGAAAATGTCATTTAGTAGTCAAATTGGTACACATTTATCGATAGTATGCGATATGATGTAAATGCCTTCTAGTATTTAAATTGGGCACAAATTTACTGAAAACATGCACCAATAGGGATATCGATAGCATGCGATATACCATCTAGCACTCAAATTTTAAATAAATGTACTGAAAATAAGCTACAATAGAGATATCGATAGTACTTATGCGAAATGGTGTAAATGCCACCTAGTACTTAAATTCTCTATTTGTATGGAGTGGGTCATTGTACGGTGTATAAAAAATAGAAATAGGTTCTGTTTGACGAAAGAAATATCGAAATTCTCATGTACAATGTACATTGTACGTGAAATAAGATCGTGTTTGGTGTACGCAAAAAAGGTTATGGACGCTGTACAATGATAACCCCGAAGCCTTTGCCGCCTTCATAATAATATGTTAATGTACGCTCGATAATCGAAAGATAAAGAAGGAATACTTAATAAACAGGATGGGGAAAATGACAATTTAAAAGCGAAAAAAGCAACACGTGAAATAAAATAACCAAACAAAAATCTGTTTCACTCTCGAGTATTTGTTTTTTTACGATTGTAGATAGGAGTGTCGGTATTTCGTGTATCCCGAGCCCGAGACGGTTTTCCCCGAGCCGGGAAACATATTAACTATCTTCATTCACGCTTGTTTCGACAATTTTCTGTTTCTTTTCAAGTAATTTGATATTTACTTACATTCTAATGATAATTTGATTTAGGATCTGTTTTTTTGTGGCAATAAATAGACAAAAAAAAAACTATTACAAACTCGGTATTACGTGTCTCCCGTCTCGGGAAGGGAAGTAACTCTTGTTTAAATTTACCTGGATGAAACCGGTAAAGTACCCCAGAAGAGTAAAAATATGAACATATTTCTTAGTTATCTTTTTTTACTTTATTTATTGTTTTAAGTTTATTTTAGTTTTTTTCTTTTGTTATTTTCTTTTAGTTTAGTTTGTTTGTTTGTTTTTCTTTTTACTTAAGTTTATTTTCTATTTTTCTGATTTGTTTATTTTATTTATTTATTTATGTACTTTTTGTTTAATATAACAACTAAATATCGAAGTAACTTTCAATTCCAATTTGAGCTGGATGGCCCATCATGAGACATAATGGTAGGACAAAAAAAAATAATAACTCTTTAGATCTACCCACTAAAAAATGCCACAAATAAATATCATGGTATAAAGTATTTGTAATTTTTTATTGGTTTTCATATCAAATTTGCCAGTTGGCTCACGTTTACCAAGAAATTACCATTCTCACTCCTTGTTGGATCCGTCAAAAATCTGTGTAAGGCATTTGAATAAAATTGTGTGCATCAATTGAGTATATATGAGGATGTTTGTGTCATTTAAATAGATGAATAAATGTGACGATTTTTTTCTTTTTCCCTTTTTTTATTATGCAAAGAAAAAATATTAACTATATTCGGGTGGTGATACATATTCAATATTTTTTAATTTATATTTTTATACATGTTCATGTTTTTGGTTTTAATAATAATATAGATGCCAAAAGTAGAGCAGAAAGGGTAATAAAGATGTTGACAATCTTTTACTGAAAAAGTTCATCCAAACTGCTACAAATTTCTTCTATGAACAAGAAGAGGTTCGTCGAATATAGCCGTACGGGCAGAATTAGATCGACCCCCTTTAGAAAAATATATCTTCCAACAGAACATAGCCTATTTGGTAAGACTTAATTCCAAAGACCTGAACCATCTCATTGAAGAATCTTTTAATCTTACAAAATTACCCAAATCTGAAAATATATATTCCTGGTATACTCAAGACATTTCTTCACGAATTTAACAAATGAAGTAGAAACCGTTTCAAATGCAGCAGATGTCAGAAAAAAAAATCAGTTTCTCAGACTATTACAGTTCTATATTCGAAGGAAATTGAAATGCGCTTAATGAAACTTTTCTATGCAAAAAATTAAAATTTTCTCTAGACAAGAAATACTATCTAGCTTCTGATAATTTTGAATTTCGAAAACTCATAAGTAAATTTAAAATAAGCGATCAGTCTCTACAAATTGAAAAAGCTCGTTATTATAGAACTTCAAACGAACAGCGTCTGTGTAAAAATGCAACACAATTGAAGATGAAAAACATCTGTTTTGTAAGAGATATAATACTTAAAGACAGATATTGTATTAATGATCCAAATTTCTTTAACTTGACAGACGAACAAAAAATTAAAAAGTTATTAAACCCAGCTTCCACCCATGAAGCAAAAATATAGGTTTCTTTTTTAAAGCAGTCTATGAAACTGAGGTCAGGGGATTGGTGAACTGGACTCTAAAATGTTGGATGGCACCGTATACAAACACAGTGAATTACTATTTTTAACATTGTTGCCTTTATCATTTTTTTATTTATTTTTTTTAGTTTTTTTGGTCCAATATGGCATATGTACTGTACAAATTTAGGAGAAACAAATGTCCCCGCTTCTGGATCAGAGATCGTTATATGAAACCATTACATGTCTTTTACTTGTCGAAGAAAATTTGTTCATGGAAACAAACTAACTGATGTAGCGATGTTCAGCATGTCACAATGAATTCCATACAAACCGGTGCTAGATGTCGTTTTGAACTTAGTATGAGGAATGCGTAAATCCCATTGTTGAGGGACTTATGGTGACTTCTATATGAAAAACAACAATAAAAGTGTTGCTCCATTGCTTGGTTATTTATAGAGACTTTTTATCGTCTATAATACTGGTGTTTGTCACGCCTGCAGTGTGGATTCCCCGCCGATGCGAGAGGAATATGCTCTCTATACATGTCTGTTATTGTGCACTTGTTCTTTAGAGAATTTTTCAGACTGGAGGCACTGACATACTTTCGAATTTTTTCTTATTTAATGAATTTCAAAATGTATTTCTTACCATTTTAAATAACTCCAAGTTTTCTTAGCGCCCTGTGGTTGTTATATTTCAATGTTGACTTTGAATAAAATATTATTATTATTATAAAAACATTGTCTGAGGTATGAGCAAATCGCCTCAATTGTTGAAGGTTTCATGGTGACTTTGAAATGAGAACAATTATAAAAGCGTCGTTCCATTGCTTTGTTTTACCATATATTTGTAGAGAATGTCTCGTGAGCATTTACTCCATATTTCCTCCCTATAAATTAATTGAATACCAGTTAAGATAAAATAGAAACTTTCATGGGAATAAATCTTATACTGAGGGGCAACAAAAATCGCGTGGCATCACGGACGTCTTCTTATTTCTTTTTTCTCGAACCCTTTTAATCCAGTGTCTTGGCACCTGAATCAGGAGGAACACATGCGGGCCACCATGCATAATCAGCCATTTAGACGCCCCTGTGTCTGAAAATTGTGGTGCAATAGCACTATCAGGTAGTCTTCATCAATAGCACATTTCTCTTCGAGAAAGATTGTGAACATGCGATTCAAATTTAATACAACTAAATAGCAAAACACTAAATATTATTGTCAATAAAAACTCAAATACACAACAAATTACTGTTAATGTTATTTCTGCAAATCTTTGATTGTTTGCCTGTTTATATGCATATAGATTACAAACAAAAAGTTTGATATTTTGCCGGATCCGTCGGTGAAATATTATTCTCCCCTGGAACAACCAATTCTTATATTGGAACATCTTATCCCAACATGGTCCGTGAAGAAGTTAGCTAGAAATCATGAATATGCAACAGACCTCTACACTGTAATCTTGTTAAAAGACGACTTGTTACCACTAGCAGATATGCTTTGATCTTGTTTGGCCATTTTGATCTTATCATGATCTTGACAGGCTAAACACAATTTTGTTAAGACAGTGTTAGATTTTAAGTTGGTTTTCAAGTTAATTGATTTCAAGGGCGATCAAGACGTGTTAAGATAATCCAAGATTAAACAAGATTGAATTGTTATTTGCATTCAGGAACAATCAAGACGAATTAAGTTTGTTAAGATCAAACAAGATCCTGATTTGGTCTTGTTTGATCTGGACAAACTTAACATATCTTGATCGTCCTTGAACGCAGTTCTCTTATTTGATCTTGATAAACTGAACGGGTCTTGATCGTCCTTAAAAGCAATTATCTTGAAATACGACTGAATATCTTACACAGTCTTAACAAAACTGTGTTAAGCTTTTTACGATCGTGATAAGATCAAAATGGCCAAACAAGATCAAAACATATCTGCTAGTGTACAAAATAATAATTATAGCTTCAAATCACTACTTAAAAACCAACGTATTTTGTATTGATGTTAAACTTTTTTAATTGTCGTGTCATTGATCCTGGCTGGTTTGTCAATCTATTCCTTGACAGTGATGATTTGAAGTTATTATTATTATTTTTTTTTGTAACAAGCCCCTGTAATTTGACAGGCCTAACAGCGGGCACTTTGTACCATGCACGTGGTTGAAGATGCACTTATGTCCAGCTAGGCATGTTTTACTCTTGTGCATCTATAGGTACGTCCCACGACCGCCAAGTTTTTCCCTCTCTGATTCAAATCTTGTGCCGCTGGTTCTTGATTTATCTCCCCCATCTCCCTTCTCTCTCTCCCTGTTGGCGGGTGAATCTGGTGGTAGGGATGTGTGAATTATCGGTAAAACGTGTACTTCCTTTTCATGTATTTTGGGGGAAAGGGTTCGTCTAACAAACTTCCGCAAATTATCAATAAATTGTATTTAATTCAATCAGTTATTCTGCTTAAAAAATGCAATTGAATCAATTCATTCTAATATAAATTTAATTTTTGATTAAAAATATGTTGACTTTTCAATTGTTTGTTTTTTTGTTTTTGTTTTTTTTTTTGCCGTTTTTTGTTTGTTTTTTGTTTGTTTTTTTCTGTTTGTTTGTTTGTTTTTTTTTTGGTTTTTTTAGGGCCTACATCAAATAAACAAGAACTTCTGTATTTAGTTCCTGAAGTTATATTATAAATTTATAAATATGGTAATAAAAAAGATTTTGAAAAATATAATAATGATTTAACGTATTGCTATATAAAATCTGATTTTGAATTAAACATACGCTTTCTCTCATGATTTTTAGAGGGGGGTATATAAATTCAAAGATAACTATGTACATCTTGTTCTTGAAGTTATATATAAAATCCATTAAAAGAATACTATGAAAATTAAATATCAAAATACCGAAGTTACTGCCAATTTATTTTCTGCATATGCGCATTTCGACAACTTATGTCTCATCAGTGCAGATAAAACCAAACATTTGGATATCCATTTACCAAAACGTGTAAAATCTGATGGAGAACAAATAACCAAATGGGGGTAAATACAAAAGCCAAAATTCAGCTAAGGACATAGCTATGCATGAGGGAGATACTCCTTAGTTTTAAACAAAATTTGGTAAAATATAGATATTGCAAATTTAAATAAAAATCGGTTTTCGGGTCAGCACCGAAGTACTGACTACTAGAAATAAATAATGAATAATAAATAATGAAATAAATGTCAAGTTTAAACTGGTTTTGACCCATTAGATAAATTTTCATATTCAACGAATGTTGAATATAGCTCCGTGCTCTTTCCCGCCAAATCTTTTCGGAATACGTTCTCGGTGTTTATCATTTATCATTAGTGAAAGAGATTACACCACTTTATTGTCGATAGTTAAATTAAAAAATTTTTAAATGCTCGGCAAGCCTCGCAATCAAATTTTAAAATTTGACTATCTCTAGTGGATAAAATATGGTTATCAACGTGATCTTGTGGTGTATTTTATAATTTATGACTTTTCAATTCCTTAATTTTATGTATTATTTTTTTTTGTTCGGATACCGTTACAATTAAAATGAAATGAATAAAATTTAAAAATACATTTCAGAATTAAAAGGACATATCTGTGTATGAGGGACTGTCATTCATTCATACCATGTTTAAAGAAAATATTTGATATTTCGTACACTAAGTGAATTACATGCAGCAGCTCTTTACCGACATCGGCTGAACATGTAGTAAACCTCCATTGAATTTCTTAGTTGGTATTAAAATCACACAAGTTTTGGAAATAATAGAACTGTTATGCCAAGACAATGTACATTTCATGTTATACAACATTAACATCTACTTCACTTAGTACAATACTGTACTCTGTATATTATCGATTACATGCTGTGATGACAATATCTTATCTGTTTAAAATTGTTTCTCTTATCAGTAATCTACCCGTTTAAGAAACTGTTTACATAATAACAAAATATCGAAGTTACTTTTATTTAGTTTCTGCATATCCGCATTTCGACAACTTATGTCTCCTCAGTACAGATCAAATCATGACATTTGGAAATCCATAAACTGAAACAGGTAAAAGACGAGAGAGAACAAATTACCAATGAGATCTAAAAAGGATAGCCAAACCAGCTAAGGACAGAGCTATGCAAGAGGGAGATACTTCTTAGGTTTTAACAAAATTTTCTTAAATTCAGATATTTCAAGCTCTCAAATAAAATCGGTTAAAACTGGCTACTGGGTTGGTGAATACCCTCCGAGACTTACAGTCGCCCAGTAGTGGCGTCGGCCCAATGATAATAAATAACAAAATACCGAGGTTACTGTGAATTAAGTTTCTGGATATGCGCAGTTCGACAACTTATGTCTCTCCAGTGCAGTTCAATTCAAAACATTTTGAAATCCATAAACCGAAATAGGTAATAGCTGAGAGAGAACAAATTACCAATAGGATCTTAAAATGAAAGCCAAAATCAACTAAGGACACAGCTATGCAAGAGGGAGATACTCCTTAGGTTTTAAAAAAATTATCTTAAATTTAGATATTTCATGTTTTCAAATAAAATAGGTTTTCGCGCCAGCATATAACTGATATATTGCATAGCATGTTAGCTAGTATTAAATTTTAGTCAAATTTGACAAACCTAAATATATAATGCCAAAATAGACAAATATTTTATAGTGAATGCTTGTATTTTCAGGGCTTGTATTTGATTGTCAAAGAAATATCAACATGTGTCTTTTTTTGTCAGGGAATATTAATATCTATTTATTTTTTTTAAAATAAGTTTTCAACACAAAAAAATGTAATATTAAATGATATACGCACATATTGTATCTTTACAATTACTGTAAATTCTTTCACAGAATTCTAACAGATCTATTTTATGGAATTTGTTGGCATAAAATAAAAAATAAAAGGCAATGTTTTAATGTTTATTTGATTGAAATATATATGCATTATGTTTTGAAATTGTTTTACAAAACTCAAGTAAAACATATGAGCATAATATTCTTAAAATGTTTCATTAACACGTTTTATTTGGATAATTTAGAACATTATGATGAAATGTTTTAAGAATGTTTCCTTGAAATTAAAAAACAAAAAACATTAAAAAAAATGTAAAATTATAAAATCATCAAAACAGTATTAGCATGCAATTTAAACTATTGGACGGTTGGTTACTTCAAAAGGCGTAAAAAATATAATTAAATGTTTTATGAATATGTTTACCTCAAAAATTAGAAATATCAAGTGCCAATGAATTTAATACGTTTCGTTATAATGTAGAAGGGCAACCGAATAAAGTCATATTTTCAAAATGTTTTTGTAATGAGGTAGAATTTACATGTAAATTGTCACCATTAATAAAACAAAAATTGGATGAAATTAACTTTTTAATAATACAAAAAATATTATTTTACGAATCAAATACACAGTGTATAACTTATTTGAAGATTATGAGGTCCAAAAAATACCCCAATGAATAATCCACTGATGTCGACTGGAAATTATAAGGCAAAAATATAGATAAAAAAGAAACTTTTTTTTGAAAAAAAAAACTCCCCAAATAGCAGAGAATTCTGTTTTAATACAATTTGAGAAAACACGACAAAGGGAAGACAAAATCAAACATAGGTAATCAACGATTACAAAGTTCGCCTCGTTATGGCACATGGACACAGAAACCCAATTTCGCCAGGGTGCTCATTTACCATCCCTTATACAAAGGCTAAATGATCTTACCATGTACAGTTATGGAGACCTGAATTCCGACATAAACGGAAAAGTGACCTAATTTTGCCTGGATGCTGACCTACTGCCAAAGATGCATGCACATGCAAGGTTAGATGATCCTACCATGTACAGTAACTTAAATCTGAACTCGGATGCAAACTTGAATGTAAGTCAATCATGCGGAAAATATAGGTCAAAGTGACCTAATTTTGCCTGGATGCCAACCTACCCCCAAAGATGCATGCACATGCAAGGTTAGATGATCCTACCATGTACAGTTACTTAGATCTGAACTCGGACGCAAACTTGAATGTAAGGCAATCATGTGGAAAATATAGGTCAAAGTGACCTTATTTGGCCTGGATGCTGACCTACCCCCAAAGATGCANACATGCAAGGTTAGATGATCCTACCATGTACAGTTGCTTAGATCTGAACTCGGACATAAACTTGAATGTAAGTCGATCATGCGGAAAATATAGGTCAAAGTGACCTAATTTTGCCTGGATGCTGACCTACCCCCAAAGATGCATGCACATGCAAGGTTAGATGATCCTACCATGTACAGTTGCTTAGATCTGAACTCGGATATAAACTTGAATGTAAGTCGATCATGCGGAAAATATAGGTCAAAGTGACCTAATTGAGTCACGTCTTCACGGATTTGACTCAACCCCGGATTGACTCACTGATAGTGTGACGGGTGCCGCTAGCGGAGCAGGACATGCTTACCCATTCGGAGCACCTGATGTCACTCCCGGTTTTTATGGGAGTTCACACTGTCAGTACTTCAGTTTTTCGTGTTGTCTTGTATATCATACTGTAAAATTTTAGTTTTGTCTTCGTCAGTGATGTTTGTGCTATCGATTTGTCCTTGTGATTGTTTTCATACTATAGAGATTTACAAAAAGCTTTTCAAAAGTACACCATGGTACTGTTTGTGGGTTAGAGAAGTAACATGTATCATGGATTTTATTGGTTTTCTGTCTAAGGGTTAGAAAATGACATTAACCAATCCGCTACCAAACAGACCTTTCAAAACACTATTTGACCCACTGATAGTGTGACGGGTGTCGCTAGCGGGGCAGGACATGCTTACCCTTCCGGAGCACCTGATGTCACTCCCGGTTTTCATGGGAGTTCACACTATGAGTGCCTTAGTTCTTAATGTTATCTTTTTATTTCCGTGCATTGTAGCTGTCTCACGTCCTTGTTTTGTCTTTGTTTTTATCTGTTACCGTTT
>MJUU01007330.1:12057-32645 GCA_002080025.1 Modiolus philippinarum | reverse complement strand
CAAGGTTAGATGATCCTACCATGTACAGTTGCTTAGATCTGAACTCGGACGTAAACTTGAATGTAAGTCGATCATGCGGAAAATATAGGTCAAAGTGACCTAATTTTGCCTGGATGCTGACCTACCCCCAAAGATGCATGCACATGCAAGGTTAGATGATCCTACCATGTACAGTTACTGAGATATCAACTCGGACCTAAAATTAAATGAAAGCCAGTCAAGCGGAAAATATAGGTCAAAGAGACCTAATTTTCTTAGAGGCTGTGAGATAGCCCAAGATGCATCTGCACACAAAGTTTGATGACCGTACCCTTCATAGTTGCAGAGATATATGCCCAAATGCGGACGCGGACGTAGATGTAGACGTAGACGTAGACGTAGACATAGACATAGACGTAGACGTAGACGCGGACGCGGACGCGGACGAGGACGCCGGGGGTACACCAATAGTCCCCCTCAACTTCGTTGAGGCGAACTAAAAATTATCAAGAAATCTAAAAAACGTAAAAGCACAGGCAGTTTTAACCACATTAAATACTTATACTTGCACTGTTATGTTCATTTACTTCATATTTGTGTCATACACGTTGACATAAAACAGATATTTGTGCTTTTATCTTTGTAAACCAATCAACATTCTTGTCATTGTGTTTAAAATTTTCTACCTTATCATTTTAAAAGAAATTCCACAAGTTCTGAAAGAAATGTCAAAGCATGACAGAGATTCATTTATTGAAGCAGCAAAAGCTGGAACGGCACCTAGATACTATGTCAGAATTATGATTGTTGGAGAGAGTGGTGTGGGGAAGACATGTTTATTAAGACGGCTCATGAAAGAAGGAATAGAAGACGTGATAAGTACAGATGGTATCAACATTGAAGTAAGAAAATGTAAAATTGATCTGAAAACTGGAGAGTGGACATTTTCAGAAGGTATATATTTTTGATGAAGAACAACTATAAAAGCGTTGTTCCATTGTTTGTTTTTACCATGTGTTTGTAGAGATTGTATTTCAAGTGCAGTTACTTCCAATCCTTCCATCTTGTTTATTGCAGTCAGTGATCAAAGATGTTTTTCCTAGTAATGAAGTGATTAGTTGTTATCGGACTGTGACCATTTTTGTATCATATTTCTTGTTTTGTTGAATTGACTTATTTTGTTTATTCATGATGTAATCGTATTTTTTTCTATTCTTGTACCTGGTTGGTCTGGTCGTAAAAATAATTGAAATCGAATTGAAAGTATACATGACTTAGGGTATTACAAATACATCGGCAAACGAATACCGGAACAAGAAAGAGGAAAGGGCAAATTCTAAAATCATAAATCCAAAATCATGGCAATTCACAGCAACACGAATTGAGACATTATGACAAAGACAAAACAAAATGAAGAATGAAAGAATATTGAATAAATGCCCATGAAACAAGGTCTCTGCAGAATTTTTTATTTATGTTCCTCATCTTGGATTCAAAACCAAATATGGGTAATAAAGCAAACGAAGAAATTTTTAACCATTGCAGATTGAAAAGGATGTCACTCTAAGTTTCTAGGAGATCACACTGTGAGTGTCTTGGTTTTGAATGTTAAGTGTTTTATTTATGTGCTTTGTAGCTGCCTAACGTCAATTTCCTCTGTGTTCTCCTTTTTGCAATGCCTTTAGACTTCGGTTTTTGCAAATACTACTCATTTGTTCCTTCGATATGCTACTGCCGTTGTATGATAAACCCGATAAAAAACAACGGCAGTGGAATACCGAAGGAACAAAGGAGTGAAACTTACAAAAATCGAAGTCCAAAGACACAGCAAAAACGAGAACACAGAAAACAATGACGTTAGACACAAAAAACAAAGACGTTAGACAGACATAAAGCACAGAAACAGAAATTACAACATTCAAAACAAAGGCACTCACAAAAAGCATGTCCTGTTTTGTTAACAGCACCCGCCACACTGTCAGTGAGGAAAATAGGTTTTTAATAGACCTGTTCGATTGTTGATTGGTTAATGTCATTCCCCTAGGCATAACCAATTGAAAATCCATGACACATGTTACTTCTCTAACCCTCAAACAGTACCATGTTAAAATTTTGAAAAAGTTGATGTTATCAAACACTGACAAGGACAAATCGGAATGAAAAATATCACTAACGAAGACAAAACTAAAATTCGACAGTACAAAATAAGGGACAACACCAAAAACTAATGCACTAATAGTGTGAACTCCCTTGGAAATCGAGACCGACTTCAGGTGGTCCGGAAGGATAAACAGGTCCTGCTCTGTTAGAAGCAACCGTCACACTGTGAGTGATTCAATCCGGGAAAATGTCAAAGTCGGTAGTCAAATCCGGGAAGACGTGAATCTGATAATTTCCACTTTCATTTGATTAACAGCAAGATTTACAGTTATTATTTCGGTAAATGTTAAACTACATAAGCAAAATATTGAACGTCCCTTTCATTACGCGCTTTGTTGGTTAAACGGAAGAAAATTACTCCAAAAGCCGTTAAACCTTCTTCTATACCAACAGTTAAATTATCTATATTTTTATTATATGTTTTAGCCAAAGGAAAAACATTAACAAAGTGGACAGAGGAAAACGAAAGATATGCGGATTGTGGGTTTTGGGATTTTGCTGGACAGAAAGAATATTATGCAACACATCAAACGTTCCTTAGTTCAAATGCTATATATATACTTGTTGTTGATTTATCAAAACAATGGAATACAACAAATAAGAATATGAGAGCATGTGATTTCAAAGAAATTGGAGGTATATTTTATATCATCTAGTTGATATTAGATGTTTTATTCAATACAATCATCGTTTTATACTCGCTTTGTACATTAAGTAGGTATTCCCAGGCGGATATAAATATTCTCAGTTTCCATTCCATATTTAGAATAAGATATCACATATAAATACTTTGCCTTAGAAATGGTTTTTACAATTTAACTAAATGGAAATGCTTTCTAAGAATAAAAGAAACATGGATTTTTCCACTTTTGGTGAAATTTTAAAAGAAACATTTGCTTTACTTCACTGTTCATCAAAATCCTTGGCATTACAATTATGTCATTATGGCAACCGTATTTGTGTCAAAGTATTTGTTTTAGAAAAAGTTGCATCTAATTTCTTTTACGATGAGAAATCCTTAAATGTTTCAGATATTACAATTAAACATATAGGTATACATTGAGTGATTCAAAATGGTGTCTTAAACACTTTTTTTTCACTAAGAATAGGAAAACACTGTCATTTTTGCCTGTATCAAAGAAGCGTGTACAAAAAACAAGAAAATTTGCACGGTAAAAACATTAATATTACCTGAATGTATATATCAATATATATATATATCACTCTTTGACCCATCTTTCAAAATTACGTTTTGTTCCCCCATTTTTCCTTTCTAGATTGCGGTCATGGAGTTAGTAGCCTACCTGTATATGTTTTATTCGTATGTTTATTCTACTATGGGGAAACGGGACAGAGAAAGGGGAGGTTTGGGTACCCATAAACCAGTTTAACCCTACCGCTGGCTTTTGCTAGTGCCGGTACCAAGTCCGGCTGTCCCGAGTTCCTATCGTTGTTTATGTTTGTCTTTTGTATTTTTATTGTGGGTTTTTCTTGTGCAATTCCTATTTACTTTCTGGCATGTGGCTATGTTTTTCGGCCATTGTAGGTGTTTCCTGTTATCTTTTTTATTCCATATTATTATATAGAGTACTGTGAAAGATTGAAATTTCTCAGTGAAAGAAAAGTGATAATTAACTGTGAAATTATTTTCCATAATTTCACTCTAGGAAGTGACGTCACTATAGACGTCGTCAACGCTGTTGTTAAGTAAACGTCTCGGCGGATTAACATGAAAAACGTAGTTCATGAAAAGAATCTCAAATTAAACCAATAATTATGTGAGAACTGATCTATATAATAAAAACAATAACTAATCCTAGATTCTGATTATCGAAAATATTCAACTCATGATCGAAAAACACTGTAATTCACTCATGCGCTGCGCGCATTCGTGAATTACTGCGTTGTTCGATCATTCGTTGAATATTTTGCGAAAATCAAAATCTCGGATTAGTTATAGTATAATTATCAATACCTGCTCGAGGAAAAATAATTGCTGATTCTATATTTTGAGCCTAGAAGCAACGAAGTTTAACGTGGTTTTTGGTTTGAGAATGGGGAACGGGGACGTCAGGGCACACGGGAGTCAATTATTGTATTACGCAAGATAACTTAAAAGTTCTTATCTAATTTAAATCATTTTTTATATCGGTAAAAAACCCTAAGATTTTAGAGAAAGAAGGCCAAAGGTCAAAGTCAAAGTGACCGGTGAAATTAGTTTCTAGAAAAGATTCAGAAATATGCCAACAAATGAAATTAAACTTGACTAAATTGTTGGATACTAAGGGGAAAAGCAACCAGTTGAATTTACAAAAGGTTAAAGTTCAGGGGTGGTGTTTTTCGAAGCTATCTTAGGGATAAGACGTGTCCTAAGACCATTTTATGACACGTCTTTGTTCTAAGTCGTGTTCTCGAAGCTCTCCTAACTTATGATATTTCGCATTTTTCGTCTTAACTTTACGTACACGTAATTGGGTGTCTTAAGGTCATCCTATCTCAATCCTAACCTAAGATTTTGCCTTTTGTTCAATATTTTTCTTAAAGATGAACATGAATCAATATGAACGCATCAATAAACACGTATCGGTAAAGAAACTTTGCACGGTTATAAACTTTGAAGTCATTGTTCACGAAACGATTACTATTTGATGCGTAAAGTTGTCATTTCAAAACAAACTGTAAATTATAAAGCATTTTCGATAATATTTCACAGCTCGACTTGAAATCGAACCCTTCATTATATATATTTCAGCAGACAAAACTGGTAAACAATTTAATAAAATGTTTGTGTCTTTGAACATTATTTTGTAAAAACTTAATATAGAAAATTAAAATATTAAACTTAAAATAGGTTTAGGACGTCCTAACATAAGATGCGTCTGAGATAAATGTAGCTTCGAGACACAACTTAAGAATGTCGTAAGATGATTCTTAGTCCATCCTGAACTTGATCATAAGATATGTCTCAGGACGAATCTTATGGTACTTTCGAGAACACCATCCCGGGGTCAAAGGGACAAAAATTTATTGAAAATTTCAGGGAAAAAGATTATTTTCAGACAATGCTATAAAACGATTTCATCTTATTTTAATGAAAACTTTTGTATATTGCTAATGACCATAACGGAAAGAAACCCTTTCAGATAGAACAGTGTATCCAAAAATAAGAAGATTTGTATCTACTAAAACACTCCAATTCATATTCATAAGAGAAGTCTAGCATTAAAATATCTATTACAATAAAAATATAATGCTGAACTGATTCAATTTCACCACAAACACACCTTGGTGATTCAATCTAATTTTTAAAAAATAAATGTACTTTTAAAGAACTACAGTTCATTCGTAACCGTGCATGAAAAATTTGATTAAATCTGCTACAGTCCCTGGACCATTCAACATTCCCATTTTTGCGATCCGTCACGAGTCATCGATCTGTCACCGATCAGTCAAAAGTCAAGTCAGATCATTCAAGATTCAAAAGGCATCCGTCAGATCATTCATCAGTCATCATTCATCTGTCAGGTTTCACTGTTCCTAAGTTAGAGCTTGTTTGTACTCTTCACTCGTCATCCGTCACCGTTCACCATTCAGCCAATCAGATTGCATTAGTCATCCGTCACACGTCATTTTTTCTTTCAATTCAGGTTAATTCAAATATCGGAATACTTAGTCTAGTACTTCAAAATCGGCGTGCGAATATCGAGAGAAAAGGGAAAAATCTGGAATAACGAATTAAATTATTTTTCTTAAACTTACTTTGAATATTTATTTGAAATAAATGTTAAAATCCATGAAAAATCTTGCGAATATATTTAATGATACTTTACTACACGAAATGAAATGAATATTTTGAAATATTGTTAATAACTATTAAAGATAAATGTAAATCAAAAACTATGTGAATTATTAAGGATTCCTTCGTTGTTCCTTTGCTTGTTTTTACCATGTATTTGTAGAGACTTTGTCTCATGTGCATTTACTTCATATCCTTTTATTCACCATCCTATACAGGAAGTGTTTCAAAAAGAGTTGAACATTCGACAAAATTCTGGTACATGCATTGACTGAATATTTACTGTAAACTAGGACTAATACATTCGGGGAATACTCACAATTTATGTCGACACAATCTCTGAAAATTTAAGCAGGCAGTCATTTATACCCGGCATTTATATATGTTTTCATTTTGAAGTTCTTAGCTTCACATGAATTATTGACAATAAAATATTCAACTGATAGCCAGACTTTTGAATATGAAAAATTTAATGTTAACAAAATCTCTGAAAACACCATCCAGTAATGATTCGTTCCCGGGGATTCGTTCCAATAAATTCTATATCTAAAGTGTTCCGTAATGATTTGAATATTTGCGATATGAACTTTTTATTATTTCTTGGCAAAATAGTATCTGATTAATATAATTTTGAATGTAAAATGTGTATATACAATCTCCAAAAATACCATCAGGAAGTGATTTATTCAAATAAGTTTCATATTGAAGTGTTTCGAAATGATTTGAATGTTTGCGATATGAACCTTTTATTATTTCTTGGCAAAATAGTATCTGATTCATAGAATTTTGAATGTGAAATGTGTATACAAAAATACCATTTAGAAGTGATCTATTCAAATAATATCCATATTTGTTTTTCAGATTTTAAATTATTTCTACATTTATCAATTAAAAATTTTTTTTTGCCTAGTACGTCCTTATTTTTGCCATAACTCCACTTAACGTTCTTATACGTATCACTGGCGAATGCTGTTGAACCTTTTTTATCTTTCCAAATTACATATGATAACAGGAATATCAAGTCTTATTGTTTAAAGTTTTGTAGCTTGTTTATTATCAATTGTTGTTTCCGTGTTCTATAAAATTTGATCAAACTATTTTTCAAAGGCTCTCAGCTTTGATTTGTGAATGTAGAATACAGTATATTAGAATTTTCAATACATTGTCCCAAAAAGACGTTTAGAAACTGATAACGGTAAACCTTTCACTTTAATTGAACATTATTGTTTTTTTAAGAATATATTGATTTCTGGCTAGATAACATACATTGTTATGTTAGTGACAGGGATGCAACAGGAAACAATGAACATCTCAACCCAACTGTTTTGATAGTTGGAACTGGAACTGATAAATTACAGGTAATGAAAACTGTGTTTTTATCTTGTAACAAAAGGTAAAATATTATGCACAGAAAAAAAATCAATCATTTGATTTTTTTTCTAAAAAAATGGAGCAGACGAAGATTAAAACAATTAAGCACAAAAATAAACAGGAAAGAAAGCATAAGCTTGGCAAACCTGCACAAAAAAAAGCTCGAGGAATTATCATGCACTCTTGAAGTGTAAACTTTACTAGATAACAAAATATCAAAGTAACTGTGAAGTTAGTCATAACCTACAAAGCAAGATAGTCGGCTGACAAATTTGGTAACGAAAACAACTATAGGATATTTTATGAAAGGAGTCTTTTCTTGCATCTAGTCATTACTCATTGATGAAGGCTTACTTCAAGATGAAGAACATCAATAAAGCGTTGTTCCGTTGATAAATTATACGGTATATCTGTAGAGAGTTTGTCTCATGTGCATTTACTCCTTATTCTTTCAAAGTTTATTTTATGTAGTAGTAGTTTGTTTTGTTGATCAAGAGGATACAAATTAAGTTTTCTTTGGTACATAGTCTTTGTCTGACAAATTGCATGTTCATTTTATCAGATAAGGAAAAAACAGGTGCTATGAAATGAAATAAAATATTTATCTTACTAATTTTATATTCCATTTGTGTTAGACTTATAGATAGTTATGAAAGTTGTTTATGTAATTAAAGGAAGATTTAGTGAAAACAGTAAGAAATTTTGAAGATTTTGTCGATGGATTGCTTGGTAACAGTAGGAAAAGGCAACACATTCAGAATATGCTTTATTTATCAAATACTCGGAAGGAAGAATCCATGTTCGAGTCGACTCGTGAATTAATTTTCCAAAATGCACAGCAAATGCCAAAATGGGGTGAACTTTTGCCTTTGAGGTGGATTCTTTTGGAAAAGCAAATACTGAACTTAGATAAAAACGTGGTATCATACGATGAAGTTTACAAATATGCTGTTGAATGTACATTGTCTGTTGAAGATTCTACATCAGAGCTCGATGCTTTTCTGAGATATGAACACGAAGTAGGTAACATCATATTCTTTGACAATATTAAAGAAAACATAATTTTGGATCCTGCATGGCTTGTTGATGCTTTTAGATGCCTTGTTGCTCCTGAACAAGTCCAAGGGAAATTTATCAATTTAACAGAGCTTAAAAGGTCGGGTAAAATATCAACCGATGTAATCAAAACGTTATTTGAAAAAGTGCCAGAACGTCAATTCTTAAAACATGAACCTTTCTTAATTAAAGTTATGGAAAACTTTGAAATATTAGCAATGTCACCTTTTGAAAAGAGTCCAGAATATTACTACATGCCATGTATGATGGATGCAACAACATGTGAAGACGTATGTACTCTTTTCCTGAAAACCGAAAGCAAATGTAAAAAGACATCATGGCTCTGCATAGATTTTGATTTCTTACCCCCTGCATTGTTCAATCATGTTCTCGTTACATACGTCAGGAAATATCCTATCGTAATGCAAAACGACATAAAGCCTGCAATATATCGTGGCATGGGTATATTTAATTTGACTAAAAATGGGTGTCAAAAAATTGTCCTTTGTGTTTCCTTGAAAACAATTGCAATGCAGGTATGGAACTTTACTCCTTTAAGGAAAAAGCATTTTGGTACCCTTCGAACAGAACTGTTGAACATTATCAACAATATCCAGAGAAGATATAGAATTCAAATCGAGTATACCGTTAACCTGAAGTGTTCAGAGGGCGATTTTAACCTGTCTATAGGTAAAATAAATCATCAGGATGTAATGAAAAGTAAAACATATTATTGTGAAGAGCATCGTAAAACACACAACTACGAAGACATCTTTGCAGCTTGGTTTGAAGAGGGTGAAATAAAGGTTTGTAAAAGCTTCAAAGTGTTTTTATAACAAGTTTAAACGAGTGCTTGTGTGTTTGTTGATATACTTGTTTGTATGGTGTATGATAATGTGTCTATTGAAAGATCAGAACTGTATTCAAGAAAGGTATTTTATGAGCTCTACGGTAAGTCTCTGTTGAACAGCAAACTCATGAAAAAACAGAAGGGATAAATGAAATAATCCCCCGCTGAGAGTGTGTCGAAATTAAAGTCTCTGTAATGTTAAAATTGGCTAATGCACAAACTTTTTAATAAGTTCCTTTCATACAATATCTTCTATTATTATATTGTTAATCTATGTTATTTATAAAATTAGCGCTATATACACTATACTTGTATTCTAGAAGATATATGTACAGACCTTTTGATTGTAACGGTTGGAACAATGTAAGAATACTTAATTTTGAATTTTCACAATGTAATCACCTTAATGAGCTAGATCGAACAGCAAAATATCGAATTGCTTCTTAATTCGATATTTTAAGATAACCTGTTTCATCAGTGAATATAAAATCCAGACATTTGAAAATCAAATATCTTAAGACACAAAAAAGTAAATATAGACCAATTCAAAAGTCAATTGTGCAGAGTACAATTGCAAGGTTGTTCACCAGCTTTCGTCTTAATTTCATTGTTTCATTCTGATCAACACTTTGATATAAACGAAGGGTCTTAGTCTTTAACCAAGGATTGCTTAGGCTTTTTTCGGACATTATCTCATTGCTAAGGACATGACAGTCAATTACGGTCGTCAAAGTTATTCAATTCCTTTAATATATGGTTTATAGTGATTTTCTTGACAAATGGCGTTATTGTTTTTTTTTCTGCTTTTTTTTTGTAATGAATTTTTTTTGGCACAAATTTAAATATGGTTGTTATAATATAAATTGTGAAGAAATAAACATAATTAATTATAGAACAGAGTTCTATAAAGTGAGACATATCAAACAATAATATTGTAGATTACAGCACAAACATCTCTGTTTGGTACAGTCAATTCGAGCAAAGTTAAAATTCCTTCAAAAACTGAAGCTGAGCATGTATGTCATACAAAAATAAAGCAAAATGGAAATAGAACTCGCCATGTATTCTTAATTCCATATAAATACCTATGTAAACATTTTCATAATATATAGAATACATTCATATACATATGCATAATCGTAATGAAATTAATTTTCAATTATTGGGAGCCAGGGGTTCCAGTACATTGCGATGTTCATTGATGACTTCTTTTTACAATAAATATATCTCTCAAAAGAAAGATTTTCTATAATTTTTGCAAACTCCATTTCAATCCCCACACATTGTATCTTGAGATTTTTGTTTTACCTATCCATAATACTTTTGTCTTGTCTAAGTTTATTTTCAAGCCCGACATATCTGCATTTTTCTGAAGAAGATAGAAAGAAGCATCTAAAGATTCTGTAGAACCGTCTCAGATCATAGATGTGTCATCCACATATTGTGAAAGTTGAAATTCTGAATCATCAATAGTTAACCCCGTTATTTTTTAATCTTTTCTAATTAGAATTCCTAATTTTTCTGCACATTATAAAAAGAGATAGGGAGATAAACAATCCCCTTGTCTACAGCCTCTTTGTATATTGAAAAAAAATCCGAAAGAAAACAATTCTGAGTAACAGCTGATTGAATGTTTGTGTGAAAAGTCTTTATCCAATTACAAATTGATAGACCAAAGTTGAAAAATGTGGAACTCTATCTATAAATTTCCATGATATTTAATCAAAAGCTTTTTAAAAATCTATGACTAGAAGAATGCCAGCAATATCATTTTCTTCAGTATAAAGAAGGATATCATGTATAAGTCTTATATTTTCACCAATAAACCTACCTGGAATAAAGCCAATTTGTTCACTACTTATTAAAATATCTAAAACTGATTTCAATCTTTCAGCTATGCAACTAGAAGCCAGCTTATAAAATGTGTTTAAAAGTCTTAAAGGTCGCCAGTTTTTCATAAGCTGTTTAGGCTTATCTCCTTTAGGAATGTATGTTATTATTCCCTGTTTTTGTATTGTTCACATCTCACCATTTCTATAACCAGAATTAATAGAACAGTGAACAAACTTTTCTATTAATGAAAGGAAGATAACAGGAAACACCTACAATGGCCAAACATTACAATCACATGTCACAATCAACCAGGGAACCGCAAAAAAAAAAAACAAAAAAAAAAACAATAAAATGACAAAAGACAAACATAGGTAACGATAGGAACTCGGGATAGCCGGACTTGGTACCGGCACTGGCAACAGCCAGCGGTAGGGTTAAACCGGTTTATTGGGTACCCAAACCTCCCCTTTCTCTATCCCGTTTCCCTATAGTATAATGAACATACAAATAAAACCCAATACAGGTAGACCACTAACTCTAAGACCACAATCTTGAAAAACAGAGAAAAGACAAAACGTAATTTAGAAAGATGGGTCGTGGAGTGCTCGCTGCTAAACTGCCGGCTAGCTCAAGGAGCCTAGTCTACTGGTAAAACACTGTTGGACTACGAAATAATAATCAAATTCAAAACGTCCCGAAGGGTTTGGTAAAGAATCATCATAGATTTCAGTAGACATCACCAGTATCAGTGAGAGGCCAGTATTATTGTAAAATCTTCAGGTCATTGGATCCCAAAGCCAATTTAACGGATTCATGAAGAATATCCGGTCTATTTAAAAAAAATATGAAAAAATCCATTTGTGAAACAATCAGAGCCTGGGCTTTTCATGTTTTTATTCCCTTAATAACTGATGTCAATTCACAATAACTTATTTCCCCTTCTAACTTTTCTTTTTGATCATCCCGTAAGTTTGATATATCTACATAATGGAATTTCTTCGTCAAAATTTTTTATCATAACATTTTTAGAATACAGTTTCTTATATAGTTTTTTGCTTCATCTAAAATTTAAAACTGGTTTTTATTTAGATGTTATTTTCATTTGCTAATTTTTGAATTGTTTTATCTGGATAATGTTTTGCTTCCAAATTTAAGAAATAACTTGTTGGTTTTTCTCTTTCTTCTATCCACTGAACTTTAGATCTCACATATTGTCCCCTCATTTTTTCCTCTCTTAACAATTTCAAAGATGACTTTTTTGTTTCTAATAAATTAAAGGTTTCCTGATATTTATATTTTTCTTCAAGTTTTTTAATTTCATCTTATAATTCTTTTACAAGTTTAATTTTTTTCTCTTTTCCTAAAAGAAGCAAAAGAACTTGTCTTTTCTCTAATTTCCATCAATTAAGTTTCCAGAAATAATTGATCATTAATAGTAAATTGTATGTCACAACAGTCAACAGTCAATGTCGTTTATCATATTAAAGTCATAAACTAGGGCACCATACTGTTTTTTAATATTAGCAATTGTTTCTTTAATCAGTTATACATACTCAGTATCATATAGTAATACATTATTGAATTTCAAAAGTCCTTTTCCAACTTGAAAATTATTTAACTTCAGTTGTAAAACTATAGGTGAATGGTCAAACCAATAACTATTTTCAATTTTTTCCATTTTTCACACACTCTGTGCATTTACGAAAAGTCGAGTCTAGCTTGTTTCAGCGGGTTTGACCTTCTCCAGGTATATCTTTTACATCCGTATAAAGTTCACGAAAAGGGTCCATAAGACTGTAAAATTGTTTAACTTCTTCCAATTTCAACTTTGCATTTGGATTGTTCACATTTATATAATTAAATATATCAAGGTACTGGGCTTGAACCAAATTATAGTCACCTGCCAAGATAATTTCTTGATTATCAAAATTTTCAATAATGTCTTTTACTTCGTCATAAAAATCAGGAGAATCCTCGGGCAATAGATATTTACTAAAGTTATTTTATTATCACCAATTTGAATTTCTATACCAAGAAGACTACCAGTATTATCCCTTTTTATCTTGATAATTTTGTATTCAAAATTGTTATTGAATAAAATTGCAACTCCCATTTTACTGCTAGACAGTGAATTAAAATGCATTCTCCTTCCCATAGGTTTCTTATACCCTGTTCTTATCTTTCTGTGAAATGAGTTTTCTGTTAACAGCATATATTGCATTTTTTTAGATAGTCCAACACATTTTGCCTCTTCTCTGGAGAACCTTAACCTTGACAGTTATATGAAACTAACTGCAATAAATTATTCATACTAATGGAATGGCGTTATTGTTAAGGACCTTGACCTAAGATCTTGAACCCATTTTATTGATCGCTTTTTCTGAACATTTGTCTTTTAAAGTACTTTTGTACCTTAAGTGGGTTTTGCGATTTAAGCAAAAATTCCCAAATTTCTGAAATTAGTTTTGGTCCATAGGTAAAAAACCATTGGTCCAATTATTGGACCCAATGAACTGATTAAGTGTGATCCTAAAATCAGTTTAACATTTAGCAGTTTTCTAATTTTCTTGCCGTTTTTTTATATGTTAAAAGACCGAAATTTGGCTTTGACTTTCTTTGACCTTGATGACCTCTGACCTTGGGCTAAATTTGAAGGTCACTACTTACTGATTAATTTAATATGTAATTTGACTATCCTTTCTGTATTCATTAATAAGTTATATGTACAAAAAAACCTTTCGAAACGCACCAAGGGCAATAACTCTCTGAGAAGTCATTGGAGAAATTCGATCCAAATTAACCAAATGTAGGTGTTGACATGAAAACAATTTCCCACTGTACATGATCATTTCCGAGCTTATCCGACAACAAGGACAAAAGCAGCCGTCAACAACTGAGTACTCAAATAGAATGTCTCTTCGCACTTATCATTTATATGCGTCTAATGTCGAAGACCAACTGAGTTAGAGTCTTTGGATTAATATATCGAGAACATCTTTCCACTAAGGAATTTGACCATTAGAATTTGAGTGACACGCAACACTACAATTGAATTTCATTGTTGCAGATTGGCCCATTTCGATGAATTTACATCTGGTCAGTGCAACTCGGATCTAAAGATTTGAAAACCGATGCCGAAATATACTCCCTTAGAAGAGGATACAAGACCAAAGATTGCATAGTAAATTTCCGACCCCTAACTATTGGGCCCTACAATTGATGGATCTTGCTGCAGCAGTCGGGAGGGAAAAAATCGAAAGTGCCATATTAAATGTCTACTCTACTCTACTCTATGAAATAAAATAAATAACTGGTGAGAATACAATAACCAAAACAGAAACTGAGAAGTCTTTGTGTGCCATCCAAAAGAAGGTTATGATGAGTTGACGTTTTTATTTTGTCAATGGATTATTCTCAAAACTCAGCTAGGGGCGGAATAAGCTCCAAGGATCTTCTAAAAAAAAGAAAATACTAGTCGTGTAAAAAACTCATTTATAACGTCTAAAAGCAGAGACAAACTTGTAAATCTTATATGTTAATCAGGACAAGCATCTAAATCTGCTTATACAGGTCATGAAAAATAAACTATATGCGTCTAATGTCGAAGATCAACTGAGTTTGTGTCCATGGTTTAATATTATCGAGAACATCTTTCCACTGAGGAATTTGGTCCGTTCTCTTCGAATTTAAAAGGATATGAGTAAAAGCATTTGCAAAAATGTCTTTACAGATGCATGTTAAAACAAGCAAAGACACAATGCTTTTATTGTTGTTCTTCATTATGAAGTCACGGTCAAGCCTTCCACAATGAGCTTTGCTCATTCCTCATAGTAAGTTCAAGATGGACCCTTGTACCGTTTTTAGCGGAATTCTTTATAAATTTCGAACAAAGCTACATCCATGTCTTTTCTGGTAATTCATACGGGATCGTGAACAAACAAAAAAAAAAAACTAGCCCTGCACTCTTACCATCACTGTCATCCGTTCACCAACAAAAGCACTAGCGCTTAAAACCAGCTGAGTATTACATTATATAGTCAAACACAGGGCACTCCTCAAACAGAGCACTCATCAGGTCGATTGTAAGAAAACTTTGCATTATAAAATAGTGAAATGTGGGCACTTAAAACAGGAGATCAGAGTTACAAAAATAAATGCCAAAATTTGAAGTACGCCATAATTTAAATATTTAGAGAGTATACATCTCTCGCATGGGGGAATCCACACTGTAAATATGAAAAAAAATGATAACAGGAAATACCTACAATGGCTGAAAATTGTAATAACATGTCACAATCTGCCAGGGAACTACACAGGAAAAACAAGTACAAGACAAAAGACAAACGTAGACAACGATAGGAACACGGGATAGCCGGACATAGTACCGGCACTAGCAAAAGCCAGCGGTAGGCTTAACCGGTTTATGGGTACCCAAACCTCCCTTTTATCTGTCCCGATTCCATATAGTAAAAAAATTGGAAGAATGTGTCCATGGGACATAGATGCCCCCGCCTCCTTGAAATCGAAAACCCCAAATCATTTAAGGCATATGTGTTTACATACCAAATACATATCAAATAATTTTAAAATAGGACCTGTCTTCTGTGATGAATATGTATTGGAACTGGTTTGGTTTTTATATAATGCAGAGTTTCCACATATAATTTGAGAAACAATCTTATATGTAATAATAATCTATTTTCAGCAACTGTGACCTTGACCTTAGGGGTACCAACCCAGAATTGAATAGGGTTTTATCTTGTGTGATTATTAAGCATGAGACCAAGTCTAGTTTTGATCCCATACAGGATACTTAAGTTATCATCCTGAAACCCAAATTTTATTGAAATTTAAGTCTATTTTTACCAACTGTGACCTTGACCTTGGAGGTATCAACATTGAAATCAATAAGGTTCTGTCTTGGTTGATAATTAAGCATGTGACCAATTTGATCTTGAACCAATACCCAATTGATTATCCGGAAACACAAATTTTATTAAAATTCTACTCTAATTTTCGCAACTATGACCTTGACCTTGGAAGTATCAACCCGGAAATCGATAGGTTTTGTTTTGGTGATAAGTAGAGCTATGTCCAGTACACGATTTTGTACCGACAGTGTAAACAACAATTGGTGAAGGAATGTATTAAAGTTTGTAAGACAGCAAATATTGAACACTTGGACGATTATGTCGGCATCGTTTCTCCCTCTACTTTATCGGAACTTTCTTTGATATGTTGTCGACATAGCCGACATTATCGACATCGCGATATTGACAATATCGGGACGACATGTCAACATTGTTTCTACTTTTTTCATGTGCTCGAAATGTTGACATTGTGTTGACGATGTCTACATCGTTTATACCTATTACATGTTGACGACATCGCCGGCATAGTCGATATCGCGATGTTGACAACATCAGCACGACATTGTTTTTATTTGTAACATGATGCCGAAGTTGACGACAATGTCGATATTGCGATGTTGACGATATTTTTATAGGGGTTCACACTACTAGTGCTTTAGTTTTGTGGCGTTCTTGTTCCTTTTTGTTTATTTGTTTTGTCTTTGTCATACTGTATCAATTCTTGTTGGCTGCGAATTGCCGTGATTTTGGATTTACGATTTTAGAATTACCCCTTGTCTTGTTCTGGCTTCGGTATTCGTTTGTCGATGTACTCCATCCTACGTGATGTATATTTTTCAACTGGTACACTTCGCACAAGTTTGTTCTACACTTGCCGATTATCTTATAAAAAGTTATTCTGTTGGTGACCTTGGTAATAATTTTGTCTTAAACAAATTAAGATCATGCTTGTCTGCACGTTTGTTTGCACCATTTTTTTACATTAATTGGTTACAGCGTCTTTAATTATATCAAAACATACTTGCCAGTTTTTTTTTTGTTTTTGAAGGTGGGCGATACTAAGGCCCTTTTCTAAGAATTGTCCTACTTTTTTATCTACAATGATGTTAAGATTCACCGTTAATATATGTCAACAAGGGTCATAGCCATATGGCGACGTGGAACAGTCTCAGCTGCTAGGGTAGTTTTTCTCAAATTTGCATCAAAGGTAATAGAAGAGTATTTGAAAAAAAATATTTCTAGTAGTTTCTTTTTATAAGAAAAGGAATGACAGACATCTCCTGGTTGTCAAAATAGACGGGTACAGGCTTTTGAATATTTGGGTCCCCAAAAATGCCTGCAATATCAGTAAGGTCAATTCCTTTGTTAATGTATCGAATTTTCAAAAACTGTTTTACGTGCTAATTAGGTTTGTCGATTCTTGGATAAAGACGATAAATGCAGAAAACATCAATAATTTTAGAACATTCATATAGCGAACTATTACCAGACATAGTATCACACTCCACAATATTACACACACAATTAAAAGATATATATCCAGATTTTTACTAACCCAACATTGGAAAGTCAAAATATTGAAAATATTAAATTACCTAAAATTCCCGTTTTTCAAAAACTGTGTCATATAAAAATAAAATGGAGTTGTTATATGTTTCAACCTTGTTTCACAAGTGACTGATTAGGTACAAAAGATGCAGCAAACTACCTCAAAAGAAATAAAAAGCCAAAAATAGTCATTTTCACCATTTTTTGCAGGGTATGGGATACTTTTATCATATCGCAGGACCATACGAAGGCATAACATGCCTAAACTAATATTTATCATAGAGATAATGAATTAAGCGTTCATTTGAATACAAAATTTTGTATATGTCATCTATCTATAGAAAATTAAGTACAATATTAAGTTAAACGAAAATATAAGCACCTTTGTGTACAATAAAAATACCCCCATTTAGTGCTGACTAAATGTCTAGATGGGAAGTGGGGGCCGGTGCACAGAAAGTTATTTCAGCCCGTGGCCTAATGATAAATAATCCTGAGGCTGAATGCAACAAAAATTTTTCATCTCAGATCTTTAATATAGGTCTTACTGATACCAAGATTTTGGGTTCCGATATGCTTGCGTCAGTTTTATGGTCCCATACTGATGGTGATTTTTCACACTAAATATCAAATAGATATATCGCATAGTTTTGAGGCAAGAATGCATCGGAACAATAACTTTATAACCCGAAGAATTACAAGAAGATCTTTCACTGCTGTTAATATGAAGGAACAATTAAAAAAACAAATATCAGCAAAAACAATGGATTCTGTTTTTGTTGAAATATAAATTATATATTTCAAATAGTTTTGAGTGATCAAAATAGTATGTGATACCAAAAGTGACTTCAAAGGTGACAATATTTATAGTCTGTCAAACAGATAAGTCATATTATTACCTAATCGTATTGTTTTATATGTTTTATTAAGTATTTTGTATTTAGAACTATTTTGGAGATTGTTGCAATTAAGTGTTCTATTTCACGGTGTTCTATTGAAATGATTCAANTATATATATATATATATATATCGGATATATATATATCAATTTTGCACATTTTAGATATAAAAAATGTTAATTTTTAAAATACAATATTAATTTAAGTAAAATAAATTGAAGTAAATGTGAGTTTTGTAGACGTCCATTTCTGCCACTTATTTCTTGTTTGAGCAGACTAGGTAATACAGTCCTTGCTTCAGTAGCCGTTACTAAAACAGCGATCATTAAGCGATCCGTCAGCCGTCAACGATCAGTCATCGATCAGTGATCGATCAGTCAACAATCCGTCAAAATCTGACGGATAGGAGAAGTAATTTACGTATTTGACGGATACAATACGTAAATTACGTGACTGACGGATGATTGATCGGTCCTATCCGTAAATGACTGATTGATAGCCTTACGTCATCTTTCAAGTGAATACATTTTGCGAAATGATAATTTCGTTTCATCAAAAAAATGAATTTAGAATTGAAATATATAAAAAAAATTAATATAACACCCTAGGTATATTTAATCCGTACGTTAAAGTTAATATTATATTTACTTGATGTTTCTGTCTGTACGTAGGAAATGCACAGTATATAATACAGTTTGTTCGAATGCATAAAAATTTGGAAGCACATCTGATTTGACCAATCGTCAAAAATAGACAAATTTAATTCGTTAAAAAAAAAACAATATTAAAACAATTTATACAACTGGTTCAACGTTAACTGTTAGACAATAACAGTAATGCAAATAACAGCGAAAAGGAATATGTCTCTTGCGAAACAAAAATGGAATGACAAAAACAAAAAACAAAACAAATGATTTGACGCATTCATACACAAAAGACTAGCAAATCCTTCTTTTCAAACACTAAATATGCTAAAATTTATTTAAATTGTGATTCGTGAAATAAAAAAAATCTTCGACAGGAATTTTCAAAAAACTAAATTGTTTAGGTCATTTAAAAGATTGAGTTTCAACCGCAGACTAAAAATTTGATTTTTCAACATTAAAATTGTGCTTCGCAAAATATAAAACTCCTTCGAAAGAATATGATGAATAAATTTTTTGAAAAAATTCAAATTGTTTTGGTCATTTTTAAAGATTGAGTTTAAACCGCACACCAAAAATCTGATTTTTCAACCTAAAAGAATGCTTAAATTCATTAAAATTGTGCTTCACAAAATATAAAACTCCTTCAGAAGGATATTATGAATAAAATTTCCAAAAAATTTAATTGATTTTGGTCATTTCTACAGACTGAGTTTAAACCGCAGACTAAAAATCTAACTTTTCAAGCCTTAAAAATGTTAAAATTCATTAAAGATGTGTTTCGCAAAAGATAAAACTCCTTTAAAAGGATATTATGAATAAAATTTTCATAAAATTTCAATTGTTTTGGTCATTTTTATAGACAGAGTTTAAATACCAGACTAATAATCTAACTTTTCAAGGCTTAGATATGTTAAAATTCATTAAAATTGTGTTTTGAAAAAGATAAAACTCCTGGGAAAGGATATGATGAATAAAATTTTTAAAATATTTCAATTGTTTTGGTCATTTTTATAGACAGAGTTTAAACCGCAAACTCAAATCTGACTTTTCAACCCTTAAGTATGCTAAAATTCGTTAAAATTGTGTTTCGTAAAAGATAAAACTCCTTCAAAAGGATGTGATGAATAGAATTTTCAAAAAAATTTAAATTGTTTTGATCATTTCTACAGACTGAGTTTAAACTGCAGACTTAAAATCTGACTTTTCAAACTTAAATATGCTGAAATTTGTTAAAATTGTGTTTCACAAAAGATAAAACTCCTTCGAAAGGATATGATGAATAAAATTTTCATAAAATTTCAATTGTTTTGGTCATTTTTACAGACTGAGTTTAAACCGCAGACTTGAAATCTGACTTTTCAAACTTAAATATGCTGAAAATTGTTAAAATTGTGTTTCGCAAAAGATAGAACTCCTTCAAAAGAATATGATGAATAAATTTTTTAAAATATTTCAATTTTATAGACAGAGTTTAAACCGCACACTCAAAATCTGACTTTTTAACCCTTAAGTATGCTAAAATTCATTAAAATTGTGTTTCGCAAAAGATAAAACTCCTTCGAAAGGATATGATGAATA